>CM060916.1:102871320-103007290 GCA_030737875.1 Allium sativum | reverse complement strand
ATAATTTACTGTTTTGTTTGGGTGATGATGATTTATGAGCCGATTGGCTAGCCGCTTGGCTTTATCTTTTTCTTTTGGATTGAAGAAGGCCACGTGAGGCTATATGAAGTATCCAGAAGTCCCCGGTGCAGGGGAGGTTATGACGAAATTTTTCGAAAATTTAGGGTGTTAGCCAAATTTTTGAAAAATTTGAAAAGTTCATAGAAACTGAAAAGTTGAAGAACTTAAGCCGTAATCAAAATAAAGAATGTTGAGTTGATTAGTTAAACAACTTTCAGCTTCGTTCCTTATCGGGGACGAAAAGTTTTAAGTGGGGAGATTGTAATAACCCGAAAAACGAGCCAATTTAAATTTTTTATTTTGGCAATTTTAGTGAATTTTGAATACTTAAAATGAATTATTTTAAATAATAACGACGATAAATTTAATTGTAATGGAATTAGAACGTATATATTTATTTGAATCGACGTTAGAATTTTTAATTATATAACGAGCCTGAAATGGGGTGGTAGTTCGAAAATTCGATTTCAAACTTCAAATGAATATACCGAGTGCAAAATAAATAGGATTTTAGAGAAACCAAAAATATTTGGATCTAATGGAGAATATATTTCCAACGAATCTGAAAAATCAAAATTTCATAGAAGGGGTAAGAAGTTATGTCCAATTGAAATTTCAGAATAGTCGCTATGGAATTCTCGCCCTTTGAAATGAAAATTTTGCAAACGACCTCGGATTTCGATGAAACTACTTTTGTTGGATCCGGGATGTCAAGTTATTGCTAGATTCCAAAATTCGTAATTTTTCGAATCAATATGTTAGCGTGGCAAAGGAAAACACGTTTGACCAGTTTTAGTTGATTTTAATCGACTGGAAAATGGCCATTTTTCAAACGGTCTCAGAATTGGATGAAATTAGTATTGTTAGGACCATATTGTCAATACGAAGTAAGAAAATATTTTTTGGGAATTTTTAGAAGATGAATGTGGCCCCGGTAAATTGAAATGAGCGTTCAAATTCAACATATAGAGTTATATTTTGATTTTGACGAAAAAAGATTGAAACGGCCGAACTGGCCTACGATACCTATCCCATTGTGTTCGAAATGGGGGTAATTAGCTATGGGTGACAGGCGGTGGGTTCGATTTCTAGTTCGAAAATAAAAGTTGATTTTTGGAAATAAATAAATAAAATAAAATAAAAAACCCTGTTGCTCTATTACCTCTCAGGCCCCCCGGTTGGAAATCATTTTCTAATCGAAAGAAAAAAACCAAAAAAGGGAGAAAGGGGGCGACGGAAGGGGGTATCGCCGCCGCCACTTCATCGCGGCCCCCCAGGTGGTGCGCTGCCTCCATAACCCCTCCGCCACCTCGCGCCGCGCCCAGACCCCTCCACCCTCCCCCCCCCCCCCCCCCCGCACGTCGATCCCTCTCCTCCCCTTCTCCTTCTCCCTCTTCCCTCCCCCTCTACACAGCGCCTCCACACTTAAAACTCACCGCCTACACCCTGAAAAAGCTGCGCCCCCTTGCTGACCGTTGCCGAGCCGATCTCCGGAGCCCTGCCACCTTGCAATAGCCCTCCACCGTGACGAACAACACCCTCCTCCTCCGAATTGATGTAAGTTATCTTTATTTAAAGTAATTAGGCCTTATTGTAAAAAAAATTGATTTTTATAGCTAATAAAAACTTGGTTTTAAAATAGAAAAAGTTTGTATTTCTATCTATGTAAAGATTATAATTTTACTTAAGTAAAGGTTTGATTTCTTTTGATTAGGGAAAATACGATGTTTTTAATAGAAAGTTGAAATTTTCGACACTAGAAAGACGAGATTTTTAACATATGAAAGACGAGATTTTTATACCTTATAAGATAGAATAAAAATGTGTTTTTTTTTATTTATAGAGTAGCGAGGTAAAAATATGATTTTTATATAATGTAGATATTAAAGATGTGATTTTTATCATATATATGTTGAAATAAAAATTTGTTTTTTATAGCAATGATATAAAAACTCGATCTTTATTGGGTAGAAAGAGAAAAGATGTGATTTTTATATGAGTGGAGATATAAAAATATAATCTTTATTATATGAACACCATTATAAAAATAGAATTTTTATCTATATAGTAGCGGTATAAAAATAGAATTTTTATCTATATAGTAGCGGTATAAAAATAGAATTTTTATCTATATAGTAGCGGTATAAAAATAGGATTTTTATATACATAGCAGCAATATAAAATTTTGATTTTTATATATGTAGTGGCTATGGGCAACGAAATTGACAAAGGCCGAGCACGACGAAGATTTCTACATAAGAAGAGTCATGGTATTGGTTTAGCTAGTCGGTGAGAACTTCTCACTTTAAATCTTCTTTTCTAGTAGAAAATATATACTAGGATGTAGACGGTGTTTAGTAGCACCCGACACCCGTCGTCCACTGACCATGGATGGCTTGTATGTTTGCTTGTTTGTTGTGATGAAAATTGATTGTGTGATGTGAAATAAAAACAAAATATTTATATAGATAAAGATATTTTATCGTTAAAAATATAATTTTTAACGTGAACGTGAATAAATAAATATTAATTTACAAACCGGACGGTTTGTTTATGAAGACCTATTTGAAGGATATTGATTGGGATGATAAATTTTACACATTGCCCAACAGCACAAATAATATTCAGTGTTTATGGATTGAAACCCCACATGGGTGTTGGGATGATATTTGGCGTAAACTAATACCAATTATTTAGTTGTATGTCGAACGATAGGTCGACAGACTGTGTGAGCGTTAATTATTTATATTTGATGCTTATGCAGTTGTGTGGTGCACTTTGGATGATGGGTGATTATTTATCATTGCTATTATATACCTGTGTTGTATGGAATCCATATAAGTAACATTATATGGTAATTGATTGGGCCTCATTCCAATTGGGAAAATAAAGAATATTATAAAAGATAGATTCACGTGTTGACAGTACTCATTTTTTGAGATTAGTCATGTGTTGAACGAAATATTTTAACAATAAAATTTACTTCTTTATCATATATAAAATTAGAAACTAACTGGAAAATAGATAAGATGAGTGGTCTCCTGGGTATTGATCTGATGTTGGTTTCGGCCTTCGGGGTTAATATTTAGGGAATTGCTCTCTTGCTAATTTATGGTTAGAGTTTGATTAAAAATTTAACGATAGAAATCATAATTTTATAAAATATATTAAATAACAAAAATAGTCACGTGTTGACAGTACTCATTTGTTGAGATTAGTCTTGTGTTGACAAAAATATAGATTCATGTGTTGAATAAAATAAATATTCATTTGTTGAATAGAATAACGAAATTATTGAAATATATAATGCCGTGTTGATTAGAGATGCACTATTTTGACGCGAACGATATTTATATCGATTATATTCGTTTTTATAATGAATGTTGAAAAGAGATTTAAAATTCGAATAGAAAATGAATTCGAATTGAATTGAATATAAAATGAATTCGAATTGAATTGCATATAAAACGAATTCAAATTGAATTGAATATAAAACGAATTCGAATTGAATAGAATATAAAATGAATTCGAATTGAATTGAGTATAAAATGAATTCGAATTGAATTGAATATAAAACGAATTCGAATTGAATAGAATATAAATTGAATTCAATTGAATTGAATATAAAATGAATTCGAGTTGAATTGAATATAAAATGAATTCGAGTTGAATTGAATATAAAATGAATTCGAGTTGAATTGAATATAAAAAGAATTCGAATTGAATTGAATATAAAATGAATTCGATTTGGAATGAATTCAAATCGAATAGAAAACAAATCGAAAATGAATTGAAATCGATTTGAATTGAAATCAAATAGAAACGAATGTAAAAAGAATTTACAATGGAAAAATTCAATTTTGATTTGAATTTGAAATGAAGATTGAAATTGTTTTTGAAACAAATTTGAAACGATTTATAAAATTCGTTTTAAAAGGAAATCGATGAAATATACATAATATATATATATATATATATATATTATATAATGGCCTAAATAGAACGCGCCGCGACGCGACAGTTCGCGAATTTCAACCATTGACTTCGAATGGATATTGCGGGAGATCCGACTGTCGGATTGTCTAAAACCAGAACCGTTGGGTTCGTATCGAAAAGAGCATTCCAATGAATATTATAAATTTGAAATCTAACGGTTGGATTTGGAATTATGTCCAAATCAAATTTGGAAAAGGTCGCTGTAAGTGCAGTTCGGTGGCAGTTATTGAAAACCGACTGTACAGACCTTGATAAAATTATCAAAAATATCAATAATTAGTGTAAAATCATAAGAAATGATTTAGGAAAAATTGGGATGAAAAACTCCATATTCGAAAAGATAAAAATAGATTTTTATCGAAATGAACTAGTTTTGAACTAGAATTAGAATCCAATTATTTTTAAATAAATAAGTTGGATTTCAAATGGGTTTTAAATAACCAGAATTTCCAATATATGAATTGAAATGGATTTGAATCGAAATTGTGTTCGGAATATTTTCGATATTAGATTCCGCGATTATACAGATATTTTGGAGGAAATTTGGAAGATATGTTTTATATTATTATTTCCAAAGCGATATTTGTGGATTTCAGAATTTGATATTGAATATAAGTCGATATATTTTCTTTTCTGAGTCTTGTATTTAATATCAAATGGGATTTGGGTTCGTCGTGAATGGTGTCTTCATCAACACTGTTCTTAAACCCCATTGAGAAAAGATTAAATCTTTTTATTTAGATTTAGTGAAGTATACCAATTAATTAATATATTTAATTGGATTTGAATTAGAATTGATTTGTGGGTTTATCGTGAATGGTGTTTTAAATAACACTTGTTCTTTAACCCGATAATAAATAGAATGTGATTTGGGTTTATCGTGAACTGTGTTTTTAAATGACATTAGTTCTTTAACCCAGTAAAGGAGTTTTAATGAATATGTAATTAGATTGAAATGGGAATTGATAATTTAAATTATCAAATTTGGAAAGTGAGCGAGAATGGAGTATCACTAGTTTTGCTCCAAAGCGATAGTTAAATCTTTAATTAGATTTGAATGTGAAATGGTAATTATTTTATCGATAACACCATGGTGTTAGATATGGGGTATTACCAGTTTTGCTTCATGGGATGAATAGGTTGGGATTGGGAAATAAAATAAATAATTACTTCGGTGCGGTTCGCTAATCCCGACTAGTTTGGAAAACCTTGACATGGTTTAAAATGACATCCAAAGGAAGATAAAAGAATAAATTTAAAAGAAGTTATCTTTGATAAAATTAATGGGAACCTTTCCCTAAGAATGTGAAATTTTGAATAAAAGAATATTTTATATTGGAATGAGGCGTATGTTGTGTTTGTGTAACACGTGTTTATTATATACGCGGGTTATTCGGTAAGGTCGGGTTATACCCATTCTGAATAACCGATTCGACGATAAGTCGAAGAGGAAGACGGTGGTTGAAGACCGGAAGTCTCCACATCATTTGGGTGATTACTGATGATGTTGATTGGGCTGTACACCCAAGAGGAGGGAATCAATTGGTGATCGTCCAGACGTACTTGGAGATCGATGGATATGCGAGGAAAGCGCCTCCGGTTTCGTTCAGACTGAGAACGAATTTGTAAATGGACTGTGTGTCTGACATTGGATTTTATTCTGTGCTGATTGATCTCTATTAAATATACATCTGTTTGGCGGCGGAGAATTTATTCTCTTGCTTAACGCCCTTCTCTGAGACGTATGAGCTCAGAGGTTGTATATCGATGGACATCAGTCGCATGGAGTGAATTGCCTGTGTGGCATGCCTAAGTGGCAGGTGAATAAGGCTTCTGTTGAAAAGCAAAGTCCTATGGTTGATGATCAAAGCACGGCCTATGTGGCACAACTTTGTGTATAGCGTGAATTCGCGAGCCTCATACCTCGGTATTAGTCAAAAACGGGATAGTGACTACAGGGAGAGCACGATGTTTCTTTCTAGCTAATGGTGGTGTCAGTGGTTAAACTGGCTGACATTTATATACTTTTCACCTTTGTGGTTGTTGGATGTGAGGCGCCTCGATTTTAGGTCTGAAAGTACCGGGAAACGTGTGTTCAGGAATTGCCAATCCTCAAACGTTAGAGAGGACCGGCCCTAAAGATCCAGGGGTTACCCTGAGTGTGTAGTCCCAAGGCATTTGGTAGAGTGTCTCGAAGCGGAGAGGAGCTTGCCCCTTGCCTTGACTCATGACGGAAATCCAATTTGCAATACGAGATATTTCGGTTTTATTTGTAGAGCCTAGTATGGCGACATAATAGATGGTACCCATGCTGCCTATGATTGATATTTGTGATTTGAATTGTTTTGACACTATACACTTATAATAGTATCAAATGATTTGTTTTAAACGTACCAAGCATGTTTGGCTATTATAAGGGAAAACCCTAACCTCCGGCATGCGTTGCATTGTGTGATGGGGCCTGGGTCTTATAATAGTTTCATTTTTCGAAAAAGCATTGTGTTGTTTATTTTATGCACTGGTGTTCCTGGGAGGAAACCCGTTCCGTGTTATACGGCGTGGCCCTTGATTTACCATATTTTTAAAGTAAAGTTTTGAATAACTGTTTTAGTTCTCACACCAGTCACATGACTGACCTGGAGTTTATTGTTTTAACCTAAACTCTCGGTGCCCCTATTTTTGACATGGGCCGCTAGTAGTTTGGGTTTTGCAGATTTATATTCACGGATCCTGATTTACAGCTGGAACGATGCTCGGAAAGCTCTGTATCCGTGTATTACTTTCAGTTGTATTTTGTATTGTTTTTCCGCTGCTATGTAATTTATTTTAACCTCTGATATTTATCAAATGTATTATTATTCATTTATACCTGCATATTCTTCTATTCTGATGGAATTTATGTAATATACAATGAAATGTTCTTCTGTTTGCGTTCTATTTTGTCGTGTTCTCAAGATAATCCGGGCTTTCCTTACCGGGGAAGTTACGGGCTACTACACCAAGCATTTTTGCTATTATTAGGTAAAAACCCTATCCTCCGGCTTGCGTTGCATTGTGTGATGGGACCTGGGTCTTATAATAGCTTAATTTTTCTTTATTTAGCATTGCGTCGTTTGTTTTATGCACTGGTATTCTTGGGAGGAAACACATTCCATGTTATACAGCGTGGTCCCTTGAATTACTCTCTTTTAAAGTAAAGTTTTAAATAACTGTTTTAGTTCTCACACCAGTCAACAGTTCTCACACCAGTCAAATGACTGACCTAGAGTTTATTGTTTTAACTTAAACTTTGGGTGCCCTTATTTTCGAAACGGGCAGCTACTAGTTTTGGTTTTGCAGATTTATATTCACAGGATCCTGATTTACAACTGGAACGATGCTCGGAAAGCTCTGTATCCGTGTGTTACTTTCAATTGTTTTTTGTACTGTTTTTCCGCTGCTATGTAATTTATTATAATCTATGATATTTGTCAATTGTTTAATATTTATTCATACTCTGTATATTCTTGTATTCTGAGTGAATTTTTGTAATAAACAATGAAATGTTCTTCTGTTTGCGTTCTGATTTGTCATGTTCTCAAAGCAATTCGTGCTTTCCTTCAGGGGGATGTTACAGGTTCTTATACAGGCAACTCACGCTATGCAACCGATGTATATCAACCACACAGTAATAAATCCAATGTCAGACACACATTCATTTACAAGTTCGTTCTGGGTTTGAACGAAACTGGAGGCACCTTATTCCTCACCCATATGTCCAATACAGGGGAGAGGTCCTCGCATATCCGGTCGATCTCAAATTACGTCTCGACGATCACCACTTATTAACTTGCCTTGGGTGTACAGCCTAATCAAGTCCTCAGTAATCATCCAAACAGTGTGAAGACCTCCGGTCTTCAACCACCGTCTTCATCCTCGACACATCGTAGAATCAGTTATTCAGAATGAGATAAACCCGATCTTTCTTAATAACTCGCGTATATAACAAACAAGTGCTATAAAAACACAACATACGCCTCATCCAACAGTTAGATTTCAAATCTCTAATATTCACTAGAAAGTTCCTTTCGATACGAACCCAATGGTTCTGATTTCAGGAGAATTTGACGGTCGGATCTCCTGTAATGTCTGTTCTAAGTCAATGGTCGAAATTCGCGAACTATCGCAGCGCGGTGCGTTCTATTCAGGCCATTATATATATATATATATATATATATATATATATATATATATATATAATATACTACATATACTTCGTCGATTTCCTTTTAAAATGTATTTCATAAATCGTTTTAAATTCGTTTTCAAAACGATTTCAACTTCATATTCAATTTCAAATAAAAATTGAATATTCTATATCATTGATATATAAATGATAATATTTTCAAAAAATTATATTTCGAAATCATTTCCTTTTCGATATTAATTACAAAAATGAATAAAATCGATATAAATATCATTTACGACAAAATGGCGTTAATCTAATCAACACGACTTTTTATATTTAAATATATTCGTGTCCATCCAAATCGGACATCAAAATCACGTTTTGATCTTTTACTGATTATTATTTTGAAATATTCGTTTTTTTCTGAACTGGAATCAGACACAATCAATTAACATATAACTTGATTTATATGGATTTCATACACACATGTACACAACAACAACGATAAAGAATCAACCATCATCCAAAGTGCATTCTACACTGTACAAGCATTAAATATAAATATTCAACCCTTATACAGCCTGTCAATCAATCGATCGACATGCACCTTATTATTGGGACTAGTATATGTCATATATCATCCCAATACCCGTGTGGGGTATCAATCAACAAACAATGAATTTTATTTCTGCAGTTGGGCGATGTGTAAAATTTATCGTCCCAATCAATATCAGTCAATGTGTGTACATAAACAAATCGTCCGATTTGTTTATGAATATTTATTTTATTCATATACACATTAAAAATTATATTTTTAACTACATAAAATATTTTAGCTATAAAACATTTGATTCCATTCCACATCACACAATCAACTTTCACAACACATCAATCAAACAAACAAGTCATCCGTGGTCTGTGGACGACGGGTGTCGGGTGCTGTTAAGCACCGTCTGCATCCTAGTATATACTTTAGCTAGAAAATAAAATTCAAAGTGAGAAGTTCTCAAATATTGATTCAAAAAATTTCGAATTTTGGAATCTAGTAATGACGTGACACCCGGGATCCAACAAAAGTGGTTTCGTCGAAAATGGAGGTCGTTTGCAAAATTTCCATTTTTAAGGGCTGAAATTCTATAGCGACTATTCTGAATTTTCAACTGGACATAACGTTTTATTCCCGCCATGAAATTTTGATTTTTTAGATTCGTTGGAAAGATATTTTCAAATAGATTCAAATATTTTTGATTTTGCTAAAATCCGGTTTATTTTGAATCATGTACATTCATTTGAAAATTGAAATCAAACTTTCAAACTACTGCGCGATTTTCAATTCCTTTTATAAACAAAAATAAATATTTATATTCTAACAACGACTCAAATAAATATATACGTTCTAATTAATTCTATTCAAAATAAATTTCTCATCACTATTATTTAAAATAATTCATTTTAAATATTCAAAATTCATTAAAATTGTCAAAATAAAAGTTTTAAATTGGTTCGGATTTTCCGGGTTCTTACAGAAGAAGAAGGGAGAGTTATGTTATTTTGTAATAGTGAGGATTGGTGAACAAAAAGAAATAAATATGAACAATTATAATGGAAAGAAACATAAGTGCAAGATTTAACGTTTCCTTTACATTTCTTTTTTATATATATATGAACGCTATGGATAATAAAGAGGCAAACATTGCATGCTTCTTTTTATTTTTAGTATACGAAAAATTCAAAATAAAGGAGCATTTACATATGTTGAAAATAATGAAGGAATAAACTGAGCATGACCACACATTTTAAGAAGTGCATGCATGTCTCCATCATGAAAATATAATGAAAAGAAGGAAAAAAATCAGTGTGCGTAGAATTAAATTGCATGCATACGAAGATATAACATATTGTAGAAAGTTTTAAATGTGCACAATGCATGAAATTTATTGTAGTGTGTAATTATTTATTTAATGCGCATATATGGTGCGTTGATTAGATAATTATTTATTTCTTTTCAAAATTCAAGGGAACAATTCACATTTGGGAATTTATTAATTTATGAATGATAATATTAGAATAGACAGTGGAAAGTATTTAAGAGGATAGCTAAAGACAAACACACACACAGATATATATATATATATATATATATATATAGTCAAAATCTATTTCATTTAGAACCTACACATTATTTTCAATCATTATTTTAATATAAATTAATAGATTTTATTAAAGTTCCTAAGGCATTTTTTCCCCTTGGCATGTAGTCAAAGATTGTTAATACAAGGATAACATCCTTGCTATTAACAATTAATTGAGAAAATATTTTAAATTTGTTTTTTTTTCCTCTTTGTATATTTAGAATGAGCATTAAACAAGCGTCTACATGAATTATGTCAATCAACATTTAAATCTTAGGATTTAAGTTTTCCATCAATAAATGTAATCTTACAATCTAACTTAAATATTAAATAAAATATAAATTTAATCATTTAGTTTTTTTAAAATTTAATTCAATATTTCAAGAACAAATTAAATTAAACAAACTAGAAATTCAAGTATAAATCTCTACGTTCAAATCCTAAATCAAACTTACAATTTTAAATTGAATATCATAAATTGATTTGCATAGTCAAATCAAAATTAACTATTTTGAGTATTCATTTATGCAATTATTCATACACAATTCAACCAATTATCCCTGCAATTATCCACAACAACCAAATAATTTTCAGTTAAGATTTCATGCAATTATGAACTGAACAATCACAATACTAACTAAAATATTATCAACATTTTATGTGATATTGATAAACTTGAAATCAAATGTTAATCATGAATGAGAAACTCGCCTTTTACAGATACGACGAAGACAAGTAATAAGCAGGGACAACGACTAATCCTAAGCAGCAAATTTGAATTTGAGAAAGAAAAAAAATATTTTTTCCTTTTTCTCTTTTTTTTAATTCAATAATTTAATTTAATAATGGAATTTAAAATTTTGACGCATTTTCTAACAAAATTTCCTTAATATAAAATTTTAAAATTGGCTCTGATTTTCCGGGTTGTTACAGTTACATCCAACCTCTCGACTCGTAACCAACCCTCAAAAGGGACATGTTGGGGTAAGAGTCCAATGTCCGCTACCAAACACCATGGCGGGAACCCCTATCATGCGTACCCAGCCTCTGCCAGCGAACAACTCTCATACCATATGTAGTAACCCGACGAAATCCCATAGGCTTTGCGACCATCCCTTCATCCCCCAAGGTAGCAGGCTACTCTCCCACCGTGGCCTATATTGATCCACTAGACACCTTGTTTTAACCAATTCTGATTTATTTTGAGTTATGTATAATCATTTGAAGTTAAAAAATCAAAATTTCAAACTACCGCGCCATTCCAAGCTCATTTTAAAATTAAAATAAAATTATACGTTCTAACTTCGATTTAAATACATTTTTAGTCATTATTATTTAAAATAAATCATTTTAAATATTCAAAACCCTGGGTTGTTAAAAATAAAAAATGAAATTGGTTCAGAAATCCTGGGTTGTTAAAAACGAAGTTATATATAATTTATTTTGTAACTGAAGAAATTTTTTTAAATCTATATTTTTTATAAAATTTTGTTAAAAATAAATAAATATTTGTTATTTATTATTTAAGTTTATATTTCATTTTTAAATGATTTTATAAAGTAAAGTCTTATATTAATTAGATTTATAAGCAAGAGAGTATAAAATTTACCTAACGATTAAGATTTTGGATAATTGTTTTTAAGAAACAATTAAATGAAATTATTTAAATTAATTATATTATTGATTAATATAAAGTGTGAATTAATTGGAAATAGTTAACGAGATAATCGTGTTTTGGGTTGACTAAGTCAACCGTTTTAATTGAGAATAATTATAAATTACTCGCTTGAATTAATCCAGTGAAATGGTTTAAAGAATATTTGTTTTAATTTTAATAAGTTTTGTAAAGGGATTTACTATTTATTTTAGTTAATTAAGAATATTTAATAATGGGATAAATTATTATTTTAATTAATAATAATTTAAGTAAAGTGTAATGAGATCTAAATGAATTAGAAGGGAGTTTATGAATGAGTTTTATATTAAAACCTGAGTTTTATAATAAAGTTATAAATGGGATTTTTAAGCAAATACGATGGTTTAAATAAATGTTGGGTTAACATTTGAATTAAGAAATTGAGATAAAAGGGTTTATATTAAACCAGCGGTATGTAAACGAAGTTTATACAATGGGGTGAGGTGTTAAATCGTTAATTTTAAATTAGCGCTTCTTAATAATGGAATTAAGTAAAATAAAGAAAATTGAAATAGGATTTTCAAAGAGGGAAATGTTGAATGGATTAGAAAAAAGTTATTAAAAGTAAATTTGGTAAAGGAGTGAGTAACAGGATTTTGTAACAAAAAACCGAGAGATAAAACGAATTGTATAAAGAGGGTTAAAAAGTGATGTTTTTAATAAGCGACTTCTTAAGCAAAGAATTTATAAATAATAGTTATTTTTAAAAAGATATGTTTACAAAGTCAAAAGGTTTTATAAAAACATATTTAGTTTAATGAGATTTGTTGATATTTGAATAAATATCAGGTTTTGAATTACAACTGATGTTTATCTAAAGATAAGAACATCGTTGATCAAGGTTTGAGAGGTAAATAAATACCCTAACTTGAACGACTTCGAGATTATCTGAGGATGAAATAAGTTTATAATGGGAAAGAGGGCAAAAATAATTTATTATTCCTATATGAGAAATAATAGCGCAATGTAAATAAAAGAGTCGAGAATATATAATGAGATTTCCCAAGTAACGAAAGTGGAGAGATTTGAGATTTATATATATACACATATATAATGATATTTCCGAAGTAATGGGAATAAAAAGAGATTGAAATTAAAAGGGAATTTCTGAGGTAGAAGGAAATTGAAAAGTTAAGTTTTGGGAATGGATTTATTTTAAAGGAATAAGGGGGAGTTAATGTGTTCATGTAATGAAACCAAAAGTGATTTCATAACATAAAATTTACGAATGATAAATTGTGTTGAATTTCCCAATATAGATAATGGGTAATAAGGTAGTAAATGTTTTGAAACTATAGTAGAGTAGAAAAATGAATATGATTATAAAATATGTTCCAAAGTATGAAAATAAAACAATTTGAAATAACCTTATGTTAAACAAGAAATGAAAAGCTATATTAGAATTTTTGGAATTACCAACATTAACCGTTTTTAATTAAAGTGGCCAAGTAATGCCAATACTGAATTAGTGAACTCATTTTATTTACACAATCATTTATTTGATAGTTAAATCACCGACTATTAAATCTGACCAATACGATTGTCAGTACAGAAAGACCGGGATCGAATTTATATTCGAAAACCATTCCGAACCAGCAAATACGTGAAAGACGCCGATTGAAGATGGAGCAATTGAAGACCATTGATCTTGATGAGTGGAGAAGTACTGGCTGAATTTCTTTGGCTTAGCGGCCAAAGATATTTCGATAGTGATTCTGTCGTGACTGGAATCTACGGATTGCAAGGACTACTCACTGTAAATCCATAGCGTGCCTATATTTGTTGTGGTAGGAGGGTGCATTCGGTTCTTACTATTCCTGGATGACTTCTATGGATTAATGTCTGACAGAGTATTTCCTAAAAACTACGTACATTGATTTTTACAAACATACCAGGTTGGTGGCGAAGAAGCCGCGCTTTTTTTGCACCCAGAATATGTTTATGGACGTTAATTAGTGATTTGGCGGATCTGATGAAGTGACATTCAAAGTAAATGGTAGCCAGATGTTCTAAAGGTAAATTCTAACCTCAAGCCTCATCAACCGGGGAATGACAGAAATCGGGCATGCAGCATGGCTATGTGGGTCGCTCCCTTTGGGGTGTATAATCAACTGTCTAGAGAAATTCGATTCCATTCTTTAATCTATTTCGATGCTGTTCCTTTTTTGGGAAACGGTTGCTGATCCCAACCGTTGGTGTGATGACCCCAAACAACCATCATCAATCATTCGTATTTTTCAACCAAATTTCATGTCAACCAAAATCCAAACAATAACAACCAATACATATCGTCCATGGTCTGTGGACGAGGGGAGTGTGTGTGTGTATATATATATATATATGTGTGTATGTATGTATGTATATTTCCATTTCATTTCAATTACATTCAATGCACGTATGATTTTTACAACGCATATATAACTCATACATCGCACATATAATTTATACAACGCTTATACATGAGGAGTACAACGCTTATATAATTTATACATCGATTATATAATTTATACATCGCCATTCCATATAGTTTATAATTTAGAAATCCCACATCGGTTCCACTCCTCCAAAAATCGTAGGAAGCTCCAAAAATTCTCCGGTCTCTTCTAGAATGTAGAAGGCGTCCTCACGGTCTTGGTGTCTCTTGTTTCACTGGATTTCGTTCACAAATGAAAAAGATATGATTTTTAGAAGTTAATCACACTTTGCGACGGTTTTAAATTGTTGAAATCAGTTCAAAATAAATTAACCGTATAACTTTTTAAATGACTCAAAACTAGGTTTGAATCCTTCTCCCAATCCTCTGCATGAGGTCAAGATCGGGTGGTATAGCATCGAAGGACTTGGAAAGAGCTTCCCGACGACGTGCACCACCTTCAGTTCGACAGCGGTCTCGACGTGCGGCAGCGGCCTGAAATGTTCTACTTCGAGGGCGTGGATCTTCTCGATGGTGCAATAATACGAGGTCTGGTGGGTTAGGATTTGAAGTTTTCGAGGTGCTCTTCAAAAAACGCAACTGGAGCTCGTGATTTTATTAAGCGGTTTGGAAGAAAAAGATGAGAGAAGCAAGGAACGAGTGCCGCCGTTCATTGAGGGAGAGGTTACGGGTTTTGTCAGATCCGAGAAGAAAGGGAAATGAATTTTCATTGGTCCAGGAATTTTATTTATATATTTAATTCTTTAATTTTCAAAAATAACCATCCTTTCGTACAAACTCCAATTTAAACCCAACGACTATCGCCCCCAACTAATTACCCCCATTCCGAACACATTGGAATATGTTTCGTAGGTCCAATCGACGTTTTCAGTTAGTTTTTCTTCAAATTAAAATATAAAACATTCAAATATGGATTTGAACATACATTTTAATTTGCCGGGGCCACATACTAATTCTAAAAATTCCAGAAAAATAAATCTGGCTATGTCTGGACGATACGGTCCCAACAAAATTAGTTTCATCAAATTTGGAGACGGTTTGAAAAATGGTCATTTTCTGGTCGATCCTAATTGACTGAAATTAACCAAACATGTTTTCTTTTTCCACACTCACATAATAACTCCAAAAATTATGGAATTTGGAATCTAGCAATAATTTGACATTCTGGATCCAACAAAAATCGTTTCCTCGAAAACGGAGGTCGTTTGTAAAATGTCCAATTTCACGGGCTATATTAATTCCATAGCGACCTTTCTAAAAATTATTTAGCCATAAATTTTGATTCCAGCTATGAAATTTCGATTTTTTCGGTTTTGTTAGAAAGATCTTCTCAATATTATTAACATATTTTTGGTTTCACTAAAATCCGTTTTATTTTGCATCCTGTACAGTCAGTCAAAATTCGAATTCAAATTTTCAAACTACCGTGCTATTTCAGGCCATATTTTATAATTAAAATAAATATATTCCCTATAACTTTGATCCAAATAGATTTTTGTTCATTATTATTTAAAATAATTTATTTTAAATATTCAAAATCCACTAAAATAGCAAAAATAAAATTTTTAAGTTGGTTATGATTTTCTGGGTTGTTACAATCTCCTCCACTTAAAATCATTTCGTACTTGAAAAGGAATGAAGCTAAAAGTTGTTTAACTAACCAACTCAACTTTCATTTTGGCTTCCATTCTTCAACTTTTCAGTTTTTAAGAATTTTCCAATTCTTCAAAAATTTGGCTAACACCGTAAATTTTCAAAAAAAAATTGCCATAACCTCCTTTGTACGAGGAGGGGTTTGGAAATTTATTGGGCCGTATTAGGTACCCAATAAATTCTAATAAACATACACATATTTATAGTGATATATTTCGGTGTCCACAGGGGAGTGTGTATAAATCATAACTCCAGAGAATAAATTCTCGTCACCCTATAAATGGTTTTTGTGCCTTAATTACCAGAGAGACGTGTTTATTGTCATCTCTAGACCCGTATTGGTTTTTTTTATTAATCTGGAAATTTACCGTTACATTTTATGTAGTCCATATCAGTCTTCAGTTCAACCTGTAACATAGTCATCGCCATACATGCCTCTCGCTCGTATGGTAAATATTCAACCTCGTCACATAAGCTCCAAATGCTTATAAGGTATATGATAGGGTATGCTATCTTCAAGAAGTATGCCATGTAGTGTAGTTCAAAATTAATTGTTACTATCTTATGGAGACATTTATTATTTCACATAGAACAACCAGCCCTCCGCTTCCAATGGCATTCACAAGAGTTGATATAATTATAAAATAGCGCATCCAACTCATTAAGGTTTACCTATTTGTCAGGCACGCAAATAAATTCTTTACTCAACAACAAATTCATTTACCTATTCAAACATATATGATGTACATGCATGTATTCCAATCAATTTTTAAATCAGCTCAATATTTGATTTAATTGCATAAATTTACCATTCATTCTCTTATTTATTAGATTAAGTATCATTCTAATATTTTGATTAATCAAATTCCTAATTACACGACATAAACATCAATCAATTTATTGATTAACTTTCAAAAATATACTAATTAATTCATATATTCTTTTAAAATCATCCAGACTATATAATTAAAAAATTTACATCCATGAAAAGGAAACAATATCCAAGTAGAAAACAATACGGAATTGCAAAATATGGTAAATGTACCTTGCACCAGAATTAATCAGAGATATCCACCCTGCAATCAGGATAGGCATTCTTAATGCTCTCCTCAGTTTCCCAAGTAAATCTCATGGATCTCCACTCCATTGCGCTTTGACTAAGTGAACCTTCTTGTTCCTTAGCTCTTTAGTTTCCTTGCCAATAATCTTTATCGGCTCTTGTGATAACCCCAAACTTCCACGGGATGAAAGTAAGAAATAATCATTTGGAATACAATATAAATACAATAATACATATCACAGATACAACATAGCATATGAAATTCGTAGAGTAACAACATAATAGCAGCGGAAATATAATGTCTTCAACCACAGAAAGTCCACAGTCACAGAATTCTAAATTATTACATCAAGTTTGCAGAAAAAGAAATAAGTTCCAACTCCAACTTAAACAACGTGAAATGAAACAAGTTTAATGTCTGGAATTAAAAAGAGAAAGATGCAATAGCAGCAAATGATAGATGTCTTCAAGCTCCAAGTCATCACCTCTCCATGAAAGCAAATCCAAGAAAGATAATAAGCAGCTCTAAAGATTTGATGTATAATGGGTTCGGCGGCTGATAATACGAAGAGGAAGAAGGACTGTAGCACCGTATTTATACGGTATACTAGGGAATTTTCTTTATATTTTTTTAATTAAATCCAAAATTAGTGTTCTTCCATCCGATCTCCAAACGGACCCCAACGACTGTCGAACAATATGTTTTAACGTTTTCTGAACGCGAGGGTGCTATTACCGAAGTCCAATTCTGAAGTTTACGGTATGTTTTCTTTATTTTCAAATTAATTCTATTATATTAAATTCGAATGTACTTTCTAATTTTACCGAGGTCACATACGAAGTCAGAAAAATCCGAAAAAATTATTTTTGGCTTTCTTATGACGATACGGTCCTAACAAAATTTATTTCGTCAAATTCTGAGACTGTTTGAAAAATGGCTATTTTCCAGTCAACTAATTTTGACTGAAATTGACAAAACATAGTTTCTTTTGCCACGCTCACATACTAGCTTCAAAAATCATGAAATTTAAAACCTAGCAATAACTTTACATCCCGGATCTAGCAAAAGTGGTTTCGTCGAATTCCGAGGTCGTATGCAAAATGTCGATTTTCAAGGGCGATATATTCTCTATAGCGACCTTTCTGAAAATTCATTTGGCCATAACTTTTGATTCCCACTATGAAACTTCGATTTTTCAGATTCCTTAGAAAGATATTCATTAACAGATTTAAATATTTTTGGTTTCACAAAAATCCGGTTTATTCTGCATCCTGTGTGGTCAGTCAAAGTTCAGGTTTGACTTTTCAAACTACCGTCCTTTTCTAATTCCTTTTATAATTAAATTAAATATATTCGCATTAAATTCAGTCAAAATAAATTTCTAGTCATATTTATTTAAAATAATTCATTTCGAATATTTAAACACCTCTAAAATCTCTAAAATGAAAATTTTAAATTGGCCCCAAATTCCAGGTTGTTACAGCTCTCTTCTCACAGCCAATTCTGTAGTAATTTCTAAATCTTGTTGCGCGGCTTCTTCCACGACCAAGTCCGGATCATGCGCATGCTTTCTAGTTGAGATACGTGAAACACATCATGTACTCCAGGTAACCAATCAGGCAATTGAACTTTACAAGCGAGAGTCCCAATCCGTTCAAGTATAGGAAATGGAATAATAAATTTGGGCGCCAACTTCCCTACTTTACCAAATCGGACTACTCCTCTCATTGGAGAAACCCTCAAATACACATAATCACCAACAGAACAAGACAAATCTCTTCTTCTCGAATCTGCATAGCACTTCTGTCGACTTTGAGCGACTAGTAATCGTTTCTTATTGAAATCGACTTTATCCAAAGCTTCGCGAATCATATCAGGTCCCAATACTAGTCTATTTCCAGGTTCTACCCAACAAGCGGGAGATCTGCACGGTCTACCAGACAATGCTTCGAATGGTGACATTTTCAAGCTCGCTTGGTAGATGTTGTTGTATGAGAACTCAGCCAAATGCAAATGGTCTTCCCATGATCTGCCAAAATCAATAACACAAGCCCACAATAGATCTTCTAGAATACGATTCATCCTCTTGGTTTGACCATCTGTTTCAGGATGATAAGCGGTGCTCAAGTTCAGTTTTGTTCCCAATTCTTCTTGGAATGCTTCCCTGAATTTACTAGCGAAAATCGGGTCATGATCACTAACGATACTCATTGGAACTCCATGAAGTTTAATAATTTCTTTAAAGTAAATCTGCACTAGACTCTGAGTGGTTCTATTTGATCTGACAGGTATGAATTGGGCGGTCTTCGTGAAACGATATACGATCACCCAAATACTATCATTTCCTCTCCTGGTTCTGGTCAAACCATATATGAAATCCATAGGAATTTGTTCCCACTTCCAACCTAGAATTTTCAACGGTTGCAACAATCCGGCGAGTTTCTGTTGATCGCTTTTAACTTGTTGACAGGTGGAACACCGGCTAACATATATTGAGATATCTCTTTTCATGGCCTTCCACCAAAAGATTTGCTTGAGATCATTATAAATTTTACTAACCCTTGGATGGATACTTAGCTTGGACTTGTGACACTCGTCTAATACTTCTCTTTTGTGCTCAAGGATGTCGGGAACATAAATTCTTCCTTTCAATCTCAGAACTCCTGCACCATCCACTAGGAAACTGGAGACTTCGCCCCTTTGAATTCTTTTGATCATCTCTTTAAAAAAACTATCGTCTTTATGAAGCATAAATATTTTATCAATCAATGATGGTGTAATGATAAGATTGGCGATGATCACATTCTTTTTGCTGAGTGCATCGGCTACAACATTGGCTTTCCCCGGAGTATACAAAATATCAAGATCATATGCCGCGAGAAATTCTAGCCAACGCTAGCCTCATATTCAGATCTTTCTGGGTGAATAAATACATTAATGATTGATGATCGGTATATAATTCGAACTTCTCACCCAATAGATAATATCCCCAGATTTTCATAGCAAACACAATGGCTAACAATTCAAGGTCGTGAGTTGCATAATTCTTCTCATGTGGCTTCAATTGACAGCTAGCATAAGCGACTACTTGGCCTCTTTGCATTAATACTGCACCAAATCCTTCATTAGAAGCATCTCTCCAGACTTCCAAGTCTTGATTGCCATTGATAATTGTTAGCACTGGAGCAGTTGTTAGTCTTAACTTTAGCTCTTGGAAAGCTGTCTCACATTCGGGAGTCCAATTGAAGCTTGAATGTATCTTTGTATGCTTTGTTAAGGAACTAGACATCTTCGAAAAATCCTTAATGAACTTTCAATAATTACTTGCCAATCCAAGAAAAATTTGGACTTCTGTGGGCATAGTTGTCTGCTTCCAGTTTTGAATAGCTGTGATCTTACTGGGATCCACAGAAATTCCTTCTTTTGACATGACATGACCAAGGAACTTGAATTCTTCTTGCTAGAATATACATTTGGAAAACTTGGCTTTTAAAACATTCTTTTTGAGAATTTCCAAAACTTGTTCCAAATGTTTTTCATGGTAGCTTTCTGACTTAGAGAAGATCAATATGTCATCAATGAAAACCAGTACAAATTTATTCAGTACTTGTCTGAATACCCTGTTCATTAGATCGACAAAATAAGCTGGAGCGTTACATAAGCCGAACGGCATTACTAACCACTCGTAGAGTAAATTTGGACCTCTGAATGCTGTCAAAGGAACACACTCTTCGGCAATACGAAGCTGATGGAAACCTAAAGCTAGGTCCATTCGTGAAAATACTTGCGCACCATTTAATCGATCCAATAATTAATCAATTCGCGGCAACGGATATTTATTCTTTAATGTATGCTTATTCAAGTCACTATAATCAACACATAGTCTAAAAGTATCATCTGACTTTGGGATAAACACCACTACTGCTCCCTAATCAGAGAAACGAGGCCTGATCAGACCCTTCCATACAAGTTGTTGAGTTTGATTGTCTAACTCTTCTTTTTCCTTCAAAGTTATTCTTCGTATAACGTGAACTATTGGCTTTGCATTTGGAATTAAAGCGATTTTGAAATCAATTTCTCTACGCGAAGGTAAGCTAACAACTTCTTCGAACACATCCGCATAATTCTTGACAACAGGAATATTTTCAATGTCGACTGGAATATTCTCCGTGACGACAGGAATCTTTTCTATTTGAGCAGGAGACACATCCAGAGCTGACCAAAAATCTTTTCTATTAGAATTCAGACCTTCGCATGGAATGGTTATATATCCTAGCTTTGTTTTAAATTTAACAACTCTTTCTACACAGTTAACTTCCACTTCGTATTTGGTTAACTAATCCAACCCTAAAATAAGATTAAATTCTGTGAAATTCATGACGATCGAGATAGTAGGGAACAGATAAGAGGAAAAAGAAACAGGCACCCCACAAATCCAACTAAGATTGAGGGACCCCCCCCAACCGGATTATGGACAGTCATGGGTTCTTTAAGCTTTTTCGATTTCAAATCCAACTTCTTTACCACCTTAGTCGAAATAAAACATTCGTAACGCGCCCGTATCAAACAATACTTTAACCAGAATTTTTTTGACATTAAGCATGCTTTGTAAAATATCTGGCCTTCCCTGACTGGACGAAGGTGCAGGTACTTCTGCCACTTCATTGACTTGGGCCACTTTGGTCCCTTTTAACAGCCGCAATCCTGCTTTACATGACCAAACTGATGGCAAAGATTGCATTCTCTTTTCTCTCAAAACTTGTTTTTGGATTTTGACCCAACATTTCTTTCTTTCTTCGAGGATTTGCAATTCCCTTGAAAATGCCCTGGCTTCTTGCAGTTATTGCATATGGCATTTGTTACTGGTTCTTTTTCAGACTTAACCTTTTTCCTATTGACTCTAGGCTTCTTTCTGACCCAGACGTCGTACTTGCCTCATGCTGTGTACTTGTCTTCGGGCTATCAGTTTCAAATTTCCTTTTGTTGCTAGTACTATATTCCTCTTCTTCTTCCAAAAGGCCTTGCTTATCAAGATATTCATAGTGGTAAGCCATATATCACTCTAGAAAAAGGTAGCTTCACATGTGCAGTTACCCTACTTTGGAGCCCGTTAATAAACCTCAGATTTTTCCCCTTCGGATTTTGAATTAGATGCGGGGCAAAACGAGAAAGTTCATTGAATTTCTTATGATATTCCAGAATGGTCGTATCTCCTTGTATCAGTTAGTAGAATTCATCACTTAACCGCTCAGTTGCTTATGGAGGAATAAATCTTTCATTTAAAATTTCTTTAAATATATCCCATGTAATATTACCTTCTAGATTATCCTTAATAACAGCTTCCCACCAAATTAAAGCTTCGTCTTTGAGTGCCCAAGATGCCAGTAATCTTTTCTGATCATCTCTCAGCTTTGAACCTTTAAATATTTTCTAAGCAGAGCGCATCCATGCTTGTGTTTGGATAATGGATTAATTGTCCAAGAACGGTACTCCACCCAGATTTCGATACTTTTTTAATTGTAACAACCAAGAATTTTAAGTGTATTTTCATTTAAAGCTCAGTTTGTTTGTACTTTTATAACTATTTTTGATTCTAAATTAAAATTAAAACATGAAATTGATTTATAATGAAACATTTATCTTTAATATATTTTTATTTTCATTTAGAAGTGATTTAAATAATTTTATATTGAAAACGTTAAATTTTATTCACTTCATTTGAATCAGTTTTTGACAATTATTTGCGGTAGCAGCAATTGATATATCTCAAATAAAAATGAAAATGTAATATAAAAATAAAAATCCAAAAAAAAAAAAAATTTGAGATGCGTCTAGCAAGACATAGCGTAGAAATTGATTTCATCGCAAAATTTGAATGTTTGTTTATCGCGCAATTTTCAGTGCAAAGCTGCACATATCAATTCAAATTGTAACGGTTTTGTAATCTCTCCGAACCAGTTTGGACAAACACGAAAAATATTCTATTCATTGTCACGAATCCAACGGTAAATTTCGTTTCGTAAAATTCGGACGTTTTGACACCCGTTTAATTGTTTTCTCGTGCCATTTTTCCTTTTAAAGGCGATCTGTAATGCATTTCTGAACGGAGCATCCTGACACTGCAAACTATATACCGTTGCGACCGTCTCATCGAGCTAATTACCGACGTATATTCGTTTGTCTGTTTCGGTGCTCGGTTCGAACCAGAATTGCAAAAAGGCTTGCGCAGTTCATTTTTAAAACATAGCCATTTGAGTTCGACGTGTCCATATTCAAACCCCTTATGTTTTTCTACACAGTTTGGATCTGCAAAACCCATTTATTTATTTTTCTAAACCATCCGTTTTAACTTTATTTCTTAAAGTGGACACATTTAGCCATTTTCTTTCCTAAATACATGCAACGTAAGTTTCCATTCTTGTATTTCAAACCATGCTTTCATTCTTTTCTTTATGGACTTGTTGTTTCCATGCGTTTTCCATTTCTCAAGTCATTTTTCATGCAATGCATGATCACTTCCATTCGTTTATAATATGACTTTCCCAAAACAAAATGTATATGCTATACACAACCAAATCATTTTCTTTAAACCAATGCATTCATCTTGGTTTCCAAAAGCCATGTGTTGCAACTCAACATTTTTTTCTTTAATGTTACCAAAGCTTTGTTCATTTTCAAGCAAAATAACCCTTCGGTTTCTATAAGTTTTTCCATACGTTGAATATAAACACAATAACTTTCCTTTATATTCCCTTCCCCATTTATCCTTTCACGTTCTCTTTCTCCCTCTTTCTCTCGTGGCTATCCATTTTCTTTCGATATTTTCGTCTCCAGCAACTAGCCTCCCCTCCATACATGCACATAACTTCTTTTACAAAAAAAAATAAAACAAACAAAAAACAAAAAAAAGCAGAACTTTCCATACGCATGCATGTTTGCTCCTTCATGTACATTCTACTCTTCCCCTACGACATGCTTATTTATCCTATCGCCCATCTTTCCCATTTATTCCCACCACTTTCTTTCCCTCTAGCGATGCAGCCTTCCGAAACCCCTCGCCAGTTCCTTACAAAAACCGTCGCAGCTATCCACCTGAAACCCCATCTCACCGATATCCGATTGCTCTCCACCTCGCCGAAGTCGGCCCCTATGCCTTCCCAGTGTGAGTGCATGAGTAGTTTATATGCGTGTTGTTTTTGTGTGCATGCATGAGTGTGTTTTGTGTTATGTTGATGTTTTGCGTGAATGGGTGTGTATTCTAGTGTGTTTGTGTGTGCGTATATATGGGTATGTGTTGTGTGTTTAGTGTGTGTGAGCACGGTTGTGTGTATATTTGTACAAAAATGGTATGAGTTGCTTTTAAATCTATTTTTTTTATAAAATATTTGTATACATAAATTTTTGTTTAAATGTTTATATATAATTTTGTTTGTGTGTAGTTTTGTTCGTGTATGTGTGTTTATATTATATTATATTATATATATATATATATTATATTGGTTTTGTGCGTTGGATATTAAAATATATATTATTTTTGAAAAGAGAATTTGTTGCATTTATTTTGTGTTCGTTTTGGTGTTGAGTTCCAACCATTCCAAAAACCCAATAGCCTTACCGTTTCAAAACCCAATAGCCATATCGATCCTATAACGTCCTAGAATTTCGACAATCGGAATATGCAATTGATTAAAGATTAATTATGGATAATCAATTATTGATATATGGGATTAGAAATTTAAAATTTAATATATGGTATTGAGTTTGAATTAAACTCAATATTTAATTCAGAATGGAGGGGTGATAATCAAATATTTACTATCGAATATTTGGGTTGAATTTTGTTGAATATTCTAACTAAGTTTGGAAATTCGATTGGAAAATGTAAATAGTTGAATATTATAAAAATTATTGATGGTAATGAATTGAAAATTTTATTTGCTGAAATATATCGAAAATCTGCTTAGATATGTGTGTATGAAGGAATTTAATTTAATATTTCAAAATTGGAATCAAACAGAGTGTTTGGTGGACAAATAGGATAAAATCGAAACATCGATAAATAATTTAAAGATTTGAGCAACGTCGTTAAAGTATAACCAGATAAATTTTTATTTGATTCAGAAGGTTGAAATTCACATTTGGGAAGTTGTGATGGCGGTACGTAATTAGAGCGGTTCAGGGTATTCGTGGTAGCGGACAAAAAGAACCGTTAAAATAAACTAAATAAAATAAACGTTTACTTCCTTCCTCTGCACACTACCGATTCCTTTCTACCCATGCAAACGTGCTAATCACAGATCCTTCTTTTATAAATTAAGCACGCTCCCCTTCCATCCCGTCATCAGAAATCAGTTTTCTCAATTTCTTCAGCCGATAAAAATCATCTCCCCTTTCCTTTTTATTTTCAGCTGATAACCCTAATTTTTATTTTCAATCAAATGGCCTCCGCCACTCTCGAAAATCGTTGAGTCACTACCGACCATAGCTCGCCCTCCATATCCGCCTCCCCCTAAGTTGCATTCACTTCCTTCAAATCGAAGCCGATCCTTCACCGCTCGTCGCACTGAAGCCGCTCAGCAAATCGAAGCCGCTAACTTGTGTACCTAATCGTCATCGTTTCAGCAACTTTTCAGTTCACCGCATCCACCCGCGCCTCCAAATCAAGGGCCGCGGCCACCACCGAAGCCAGTTCGTCATTTTTTGCATCGTCCCTGCTGTTTCCTTCCTGTTTCCTTCTTGTTTCCTCTTCGCTATTTGCAGGTGAGCATTCACTCACGATTAAATTTAGTTTCAAATAATTTGCTTTCAATGAGGATTAAATAAAATAGTATAACTAGATTGCAATTTGCTTGAGTGATTTTTTTGGGTTTTCCTCTCACTGTTAAAATGGATATATTGCCTAATCTGGTTTGCCGTATTTATTTACACAAGCACTAGCATCCTCAGAATTTATTGAATGGTGTACCTTGGACTTGTTCAGTTGTTTCGGTTACCCACTCGTAAAACCTTGTGTTGCCTTATCTTGACTCTGTCATTCTAGGTTTTCTATGATGTCCCACTTAATACAAACGTGTAGTTACCTCATATATATATATATATATATGTATATATATATATATATGTATATATATATATATTGGGTATGGGGTCAGTAAAAGGGGCTTTAGTGACATTAATTCAACTTGTCAATCTGGGGCTTGATGCATATATATATTTTCTCACATATCCTTTTGGTACTCATGAACACATGCGCCGCCTGTTTTATTCATTTTTGGATGTGTTTCCGCCCCTTGGTAATTTGATTTGATCACAAGCTTACCTGTATATATGTGGAGGTCGAATCAAATATGTGTATAGATGTACTTAGTATGTGTATATTCATATAAGATGGCATACATATGTACCAAGCTGCTGTATTATCGAGTGAGTCTTGCATCCGCGAGTATTGTATTCAAGTTATTATCCTTTCCTAAAAAGAAGTTTCCTTGCAAATATATTTGCATCATCGCCCTGGTCCAAATCATTTCACTCTCAGCTTGACATATTAACATTGAACATGTTAACACACTGCTGCGATAATGTATATATATTCATATAACCTTGGACCGTCTGTTTGCCTTCCATACCATACGTGTAAATCTGTAAATAGATGGAAAATGAAAATGGATAGAATAAATGAGTAAACATACTATTTTTATATGTAAGCCTGGTGTATGCATGCCACTATGTTTCCATCCTATTGGATGAAATTGTTGCTTTGAAAATGGCTGCTACCAAACCATATTATCTTGCAAAAATAAACAGATGCATGAAGTTGGCATTATAAATTTAAGACATCATTCATTTTGCTAAAAGCCACGTTACAGACAATTCATTCTACCTAATATTCAATACTGTAAATCCGCAAAGCAGATTATGCACTTGCCACACAGGCATTTCTGGAAATTAGTTTATGCATGTTATAAATTTTGGTTTCATCTACACCTACCCTATCACATATAAATGTACGTACCTGTATACTTATGTTCATTGGAAATTAAATTCTTATGAAATATATATTGAGCCCTATACACATTGGTCGTCTTGGCACACACTTTATAATGCATGCTACCTGGGAAGTATGTTATGATACTCTGTTATGATGAAAGGAATAACAAGCCATCCATGTATAGTGTAGACACCATCATGTTAGTATCTTGTCTTGTTTCGAAATTATATATGACTTGTTTGTGCTGCCTTTAACGCTCCCACTGCCTGCGTATTTATTACTTCTATACCACTTAATCGGTCTCAGTCTAATATGGAAACACTCATACACTTGATTCGTATATGATTGAATATCTGAATAGCCATTAAGCAAATTTGTACTGTCCGCAGCCAAAAGAACACACTGGGTTAAGAGGTATTGCTGCTATGTTAAAACCTGATCAATATTAAATTATGAAAACATACTTTTTTTGTTCTTTGGTCCTAGCTTTGGAATTCTTGAGTTGCCTTGTTGGTTCGCATATGCTTTTGGCCAAGAAATATTGCTGTACGTAGGTTGGCATGAGTGTCATATATATATATATATATATATATATATATATATATATATATGTATGTATGTATGTATGTATGTATCGACACCCATATCATAAGCCATTATTCTCTTATTTCGCATAAGCATAAAGGATAATATTGTCGTCTTTTTCGAAAGAGCCGAGTCATAATTATGACGTGCCTAGTGCCGTGAATGAATGCTGACTTTTGTTAATACACCGAACCCATATATGTGCCAACAACCATCCAACATGATTTATGGGAAATTCTGAAGCATTACCCTTATAAATATGTATTTTGTTTCCTACCTACTGGTGTGTTTCTGGTGTCCTAAACGTTGCTTCCCTTGGCTAAGTAGTTTGTGTTCACTATATATTTAAATGACTTGCAAATGAATATCTGCTGGTTTATATTATGAAACCTGCAATATGTATATTGAGTCACGCACATATTTTATTTTAACGCTGGACATTTGCTTACAGGCTTGTACCAATTAATGTTTATGATGATGCCCAAAATTATGGATATTTGATACTTAGCGGCTAAGAAATATATACAAAATTTAGTAATTTTGCATACAAGGTTGAATTAACTATTATATTTATTTCCATTCGAAATTATTTTACTTGAACTATGATTTAATCCTGACTCGAGTGTTTTATGTTTTTGCATGGAATGCCCGAGTCAGACCCGAGCAGTACAAATTTAAAGAATACAGTTTAGGATTCAAAGATTGCAGAAGCTGGGGATTTCAGAAGACGACGCACTCCGATGTTTTAAAACAATAAAATTTTCATGTATTTAAATTTTGGTTTAAAACCGCTGTATGGAAAAAATTATATCAAAAAAAATTCTAGTTATATAATAAAGTTTATTTTGCTGTTCAATACTGTGTTATTTATTTATTCTGTGTTAATTCTATTTTTGAACTCTATAAGCTAAATAACAATCTGTCGGTTTAAACGTTTTAAGTTGGTTTAAATATCGATTTGAAGCGGTCAAAAAGGCGGGACGTTACAAGTAGTATCAGAGCTTTGGTTTATTCTAAGCATAACTTATCGAGTTTGAAATAGAATCGACACTAGAAAAGCAGATTTTGAAAATAAAAAGATTTCAAAATATAATTTTGAAAAGTTTAAATAATTTTAAAATAAATTTGAAAGGAAAAATATTTTGGAAATATTATATATTTTGAAAACTAGAATTTTGAAAATAATACAGCGGAAATTAAAATTTATTTTAAAATTTAAAAATTTTCGGAATCCCCAGTCTTCGAAGCCGGATTTGCCAGAGCTATTCTTCAATAGAATCCCCTTAGACTTGAATCTCGAGTCCATCAATGAATGGTATCAAAAGAAAGTAAGTATGAGAGAATCAACGAATCGATTTCTCTAATCGTAAGTTTTAGGAATCAAAAATAGCTGGAAGTTATTGGAATAAGAATGTA
This sequence comes from Allium sativum, assembly GCA_030737875.1. Taxonomy (NCBI): domain Eukaryota; kingdom Viridiplantae; phylum Streptophyta; class Magnoliopsida; order Asparagales; family Amaryllidaceae; genus Allium; species Allium sativum. The sequence goes on along the minus strand of CM060916.1, from coordinate 102,978,101 downwards.
GATGGGAATTTGAATGGAAAAGAGAAATTGAAATCACTTCAAAGGTGAAATGGTGAATATTATCCGATATTTGAAGTATAAATAAATAAATAAAATTCAAAAGGGTTTTAATTGGAAATAGATTAGGTCAAAATTGTATTATTTATAACTTGGCAAGATAAATTAAAATTGGTTTTCAAACCAATAATGTATAATTGAATATATGAATTCAATAATTAGTTATAAACTTGTTAACAAGATATGAATGGTAAATGATCGTTATAAATAAAGGTAATCGTAAATAAGATGAAGTGAAATACGAATGAAGATGTTAAAGAAATGTGAACCTATGAAATCAAAATTATCTAGATACGACGAGTTTAGGCTTCGATAAAAGGAATAATATTCACTGGTTAGAAGTGGATAATAGTTGAAAACGAAAATGTTGTAAATGGAATTGGAATAAAGGAAACGGGGTTGACCAACATTGTGAAATTATTTTGAAGTTCAGAATATAAAGCAGATGAGATTCTTCCGAAGTTCGAAATATATATTTTCGAGTAAGAAATTTTTCGGGAGTAAGTTATTCATGAAAGTTAATTAAGTTGAGTATCAGGGAAATACTATTTACTTTTTGTTTTAATCAAAATTTAATAAATTATTAATTAATTGTCTAGGTATACAGATTAATAGAATTATACTATATATAATAATAAATAAATAAAATAATTTTTTTAAGCGTAAATTATCGTTATAATCCACAGTTTCCACAAAAGAAGTGAATTCTTACCTGGAATTCGGAAGCTACAAGAATGGATGTTTGTTTGGTACTTGAAGTTGTGAATTTTATCTATTTCGAAGTCAATAATGTTGCTCAGTTAAGGTATGAGAGGTAAATATACCCAATTTTGACCGACTTCATTGTTGACTAAGGAATGGTTAAGGTTCGAGAACAAGGGTGGTTCAAGTAAGTAAATGAGCATCGGCAGTTAAGTGAAAATAGCGGTGTTTTATTTAATATATGTTTTATCCAAATAACGAATTTAGAAATATTTCCCAAGATGAATAAAATATATTTTCTATAGAAAATAAAGATTTGTAACTATATGGAAATATTTTTCATCAATAATAAATGATTTTCTAAGAATTGAGAAAACGAATATGATAATTGGAGATGTTTTCAAAGAATCGTGAGTGGCTAGCGGGTTTTGATAAATGGCAAGAACTGAAGAGCAAAAAGTCGTACGAAGGGCGACATAGCGTAAAAGAAGTAGAATTGTAAATTGAATCCGAGATTTCGCTGGAAATGCTTTGATAGAAATTAAGAAATGGAGTTAAGGAATTTGGAAACTGACTGGAGGTTAGTTAAGTGAATATTTTCCTAAGTGTTGATCTGATGTTGGTTTCGGCCTTCGAGATTGATACTTAGGGAGTTTTCCGCTTGCTAATTTACGGTCGAGGGATGTGAATGTGAAGAAGTGATAATGCGTGAAGGAAAATTTGGGACAAGAAGAAATTTTTTGAAATTTTGAGAGTGTAAAAATTTGAAGAAGGCGATGAACTTGATAATGGGAAAATTAAAGAGATTTTGGTTTATAACCAATCGATTCATAAGCCTGAGTTTGAAAGATATCAAATATCTGATTTGATAAAATTGAAATCTTGAAATTTGAATGGAAACTTGAGGATATTCGATTTGAGATATTGGATATAGAAGTTTTGAAAGAGATAAATGTTGAATATAGTGAATCCAAAAACCATTGAATTGGAAGGTAATGAATTGAGATAAATTTTATACAACAGGACTTGTATAAGAAAGAGAAGTTTGAAAATGTGATTTGGAAAGAAAACCTTAGGTAAAGTGACGCTAAAACGATTTATAAGGAGTATAAAATACTTCATGTATATTGTATTATATGTTTTCAAAGTAAAAATAAGGAAAGTACCTTCCTTATCTTTGACTTCGAACTTAGTTGAGATATGCTGCTGGTGGTAGTAGGTTGTCCGAACATAAAACTCATGAGCTGCCATTGAGCACGACTGCTAGCGTAATTCGCAAGGCTGCAGATAGCCTACGACGGTCGGATGTTTCCTGAGGGAATCAGGCGCAACCATTGTGATTGCTGCGATCTAGAGTCGTTCGAATTGGACTGTTGATCGCTACGACTAGAGTCATTGGAATTCGACCGTATAGCGAAATTCGCAGGGCTGCAGAGAGCCTACGGCAGACAGATGATTCTTGGGGGAACCGAGCATAACCATTGTGACTGCTGTGATCTACAGTCGAATTGTAAGGGCGTAATCCGTGGAGCTGTGAAAGCTTACAGGTATGGATGTTTCCTGGGGGGACCAGGCGTAACCATTGTGTACCTGCGGTCCAATGTGATATCTTAGTGATAGTGAGCCATATGTTTGATGCAGCAGTTTGTCTTCGTGACTTGATTGTCTTCGTAATTTAATTGGTCCTCGAGACTTGATTTATCTTCATAATTTCATGATTTTTTTTGACTCTGAGAGAGAGCAACCAACGCTCAATGACCTCAGGTTTCCTTTTGATTCTTAAAATATCTTTCGTTGATCTGTCTGTGACGAAATTCGCAGGGAAAAGATTTCCTACGGATACGGATGTTTTCTGGGGGATCCAGACGAAACCATTGTGTATCTGCGATTCATGAACAATCAGCATATCAATATCACATTGGTACTTTCCGTATTTGTTTTTAAAAGATTTTTTTGAAATATTTTCACTTGGAGTTGAAGCAAGGATATCTAGTACTTAGAGATTTTAGTCATGCGCCTGGCCAACAATTGCCTAACATTTGTGAGAACGGCGATAGACTTGCCAAGCTTTGAGTTATGGAATATTTTCAAATCAATAATTTAAAAGTAAAATAAGAGGATTTCGAAGTATTTTTGGAATAATAATACAAATAATTTTTGTGCGAATTCCGTGTTCTGTATGGAAGTTATAAAAATTCAGATTTCGGAAATTTTCATGTCGACAATTTAAGATTTGAAGAGAGGATGTATTTACACTCTTCAATGAGTGTTGGGAACGATTAAATGGATTGTAAAGAGATTGGGTTGAGGGTTGCTAAGCCTAGACCCATTACAATTGCAACGATGGATAAGTAACATTGACAGATGATGTTTATAACGGAATTTGGAATAATTTGATATGCATAAATCCAGCTATTGGAGAATCAGAAATTTAAGAAGAGATTAATTTTGAAAGGAATTGTGATTTTCCGAATTAATTGAAAATGATGGTAAATAATGAGGATCGATTACTTAAATATCGATATTTATGTTAATTGTGGGAAATTTCAACATGAATTTGGAAAATCTGAAGCATACATAGTATAACTTCAACGATCTCTCCTTTTTTAGGACGGAAAATTTCAAAGGGGGGAGATTGTAACGTCCTAGTTTCGATAATCGGAATATGTAATTGATTAAAGATTAATTATGGATAATCAATTATTGATTTATAGGATTAGAAATTTAAATTTAATATATGGTATTGAATCTGAATTAAACTCAATATTTAATTCAGAATGAAGGGGTGATAATCAAATATTTACTATCGAATATTTGGGTTGAATTTTGTTGAATATTCGAATTAAGTTTGGAAATTTGATTGGAAAATCTAAATAGTTGATTATGATAAAAACTATTGACGGTAACGAATTGAAAATTTTATTTGCTGAAATATATCGAAAATCTGCTTAGATATGTGTGTATGAAGGAATTTAATTTAACATTTCAAAATTGGAATCAAACAGAGTGTTTGGTGGACAAATAGGATAAAATCGGAACATCGATAAATAATTTAAAGATTTGAGCAATGTCGTTAAAGTATAACAAGATAAACTTTTATTTGATTCAGAAGGTTCAAATATAGAAGTATTTCAAATTTCTTCACGTTTGGGAAGTTGAGATGGCGGTACGTAATTAGAGTGGTTCGGGGTATTCGTGTTAGGGGACAAAAGAACCGTAAAAATAAACTAAATAAAATAAACGTTTACTTCCTTCCTCTGCAAACTACCGATTCCTTTCTACCCACGCAAACGTGGTAATCACGGATCCTTCGTTTATAAATTAAGCACGCTCCCCTTACATCCCTTCATCAGAAATCAGTTTTCTCAATTTCTTCAGTAGAGAAAATTCATCTCTGCCTTACTTTTTAGTTTCAACCGATAAACCTAATTTTTATTTTCAATCAAATGGCCTCTTCCACTCTCGAAAATCGTTTAGTCACTACCGACCATAGCTCTCCCTCCAAATCCGCCTCCCTCTAAGTCGCATTCACTTCCTTCAAATCAAAGCCAAGCCTTCACGGCTCGTGGCGCTTAAGCCGCTCAGCAAATCGAAGCCGCTAACTTGCATACCTAATCGTCATCGTTTCAGCAACCTTCCAGTTCACTACATCCACCCGCGCCTCCGAGTCAAGGGCTGCAGCTACAACCGAAGCTAGTTCATCATTTTTTGCGTCGTCCCTGCTGTTTCCTGCCTATTTCCTTCTTGTTTCTTCTTCGCTATTTGCAGGTGAGCATTCACTCACGATTAAATTTAGTTTCAAGTAATTTGATTTCAATGAGGATTAAATAAAATAGTATAACTGGATTGTAATTTGCTTGAGTGGTTTTTTTTGGGTTTTCCTCTCACTGCTAAAATGGATATACTGCCAAATCTGGTTTTGCCATATTTATTTACACAAGCATTAGCATCCTCAGAATTGATTGAATGGTGTACCTTGGGCTTGTTCAGTTGTCTGGGTTTCCCACTCGTAAATCCTTGTGTTGCCTTATCTTGACTCTGTCAGTCTGGGTTTTCTATGATGTCCCACTCAATACAAATGTGTAGTTTCCGCACATATATGTATATATATATATATATTGGGTATGGGGTCAGAAAAGGGGCTTTAGTGACATTAGTTCAACTTGTCAATCTGGGGCTTGATGCATATATATATTGTCTCACATATCCTGTTGGTACCCATGAACACACGCGCCGCCTGTTTTATTCATTTTTGGATGTGTTTCTGTCCCTTGGTAATTTGATTGGATCACAAGCTTCCCTGTATATATGTGGAGGTCGAATCAAATATGTGCATACATGTACTTAGTATGTGTATATTCATATAAGATGGCATACATATGTACTAAGCTGTTGTATTATCGAGTGAGTCTTGCATCCGCGAGTATTGTATTCAAGTTATTATCCTTTCCTAAAAAGAAGTTTCCTTGCAAATATATTTGCATCATCGCCTTGGTCCAAATCATTTCACTCTCAGCTTGACATATTAACATTGAACATGTTAACACCCTACTGCGATTACGTATATATATTCATATAACCTTGGACCGTCTGTTTGCCTTCCATACCATACGTGTAAATCTGTAAATAGATGGAAAATGAAAATGGATAGAATAAGCGAGTAAACATATTGTTTTTATATGTAAGCCTGGTGTATGCATGCCACTATGTTTCCATCCTATTGGATGAAATTGTTGCTTTGAAAATGGCTACTACCAAACCATATAATCTTGCAAAAATATACAGATGCATGAATTTGGCAGTATAAATTTAAGACCTCATTCATTTTGCTACAAGCCACTTACAGACAATTCATTCTGCCTTGTATTCAATACTGTAAATCGGCAAAGCAAATTATGCACTTGCCACACAGGCATTTCTGGAAATAAGTTTATGCATGTTATAAATTTTGGTTTCATCTACACCTACCCTATAACATATAAATGTACCTACCTGTATACTTATGTTCATTGGAAATTAAATTCTTATGATATATATATTGGGCCCTACACACATTGGTGGTCTTGCCACGCACTTTGTAATGCATGCTGCCTGGGAAGTATGTTGTGATATTCTATTATGATGAAAGGAATAACAAGCCATCCATGTATAGTGTAGACACCATCATGTTAGTATCTTTTCATGTTTCGAAATTATACATGACCTGTTTGTGCTGCCTTTGACGTTCCCACTGCCTGTGTATTTATTACTTTCATATCACTTAATCGGTCTCAGTTTAACATAGAAACACTCACACACTTGACTCGTATATGATCGTATATCTGAATAGCCATTAAGCAAATTTGTATTGTCCGCAGCCAAAAGAACACACTGGGTTAAGAGGTATTGCTGCTCTGTTAAACCCTGATCAGTATTAAATTATGAAAAAATACTTGTTTTGTACTTTGGTCCTAGCCTTGGAATTCTTGAGTTGCCTTGTTGGTTCGCATATGCTCTTGGCTAAGAAATATTGCTGTACATAGGTTGGCATGAGTGTCAGCAATATACATACATACACACATATATATATATGTGTGTGTGTGTGTATATCGACACCCATATCATAAGCCATTATTCGCTTATTTCGCATAAGCATAAATGATAATATTGTAGTCTTGTTCAAAAGAGCCGAGTCATACTTATGACGTGCCTAGTGCCATGAATGAATGCTGACTCTGGTTAATACACCGTACCCATATATGTGGCAAAAACCATCCAGTATGATTTATGGGAAATTTTGAAGCATTACCCTTATAAATATGTATTCTGTTTCCTACCAACTGGCGTGTTTGCGGGTGTCCTAAACATTGCTTCCCTTGGCTAAGTAGTTTGTGTTCACTATATATTTAAATGACCTGCAAATGAATATCTGCAAGTTTATATTATGAAACCTGCAATATGTATATCGGGTCATGCACATATTTTATTTTAACGCTGGACATTTGCTTACAGGCTTGTACCAACGAATGTTTATGATGATGCCCAAATTTATGGAAATTTGATACTTAGTGGCTCAGACATATATACAAAATTTAGTAATTTTGCATACAAGGTTGAATTAACTATTATATTTATTCCATTCGAAATTATTTTACAAGAACTATGATTTAATCCTGACTCGAGTTTTTTATGTTTTTGCATGGAACGCCCGAGTCAGACCCGAGCAGTACAAATTTAAAGAATAAAACTTAGGATTCAAAGATTGGAGAAGCTGGGGATTTCAGAAGACGACGCACTCTGATGTTTTAAAACAGTAACATTTTCATGTATTTAAATTTTTGTTTAAAATCGCTGTATGGAAAATATTATATAAAAAAAATTCTGGTTATATAATAAAGTTTATTTTGCTATTCAATACTGTGTTATTTATTTATTCTGTGTTAATTCTATTTTTAGACTCTGTAAGCTAAATAACGATCCGTTGGTTTGAACGTTTTAAGTTGGTTTAATATCGATTTGAAGTGGTCAAAAAGGCGGGACATTACAGATCCATTCAAAAATTCCCCGACATCCTCTTATAAAATAAAATAGAATATATATTGAGTGATCATCGAATGTATTCACTCTAAGTCATGGCTTGAACTTGTCATCTCATTCTACATCAATTCGTCTTCTGTCTCCAATTCTATGCCACGAAAGTTGAGTTTATCTCACACCTGACATACATTTTTCATGGATGTTAGATCAATAATGAACTGTTATGTGAAATGTATAGGATTGCTGATAGAAATTGTTTGATTTGATATGTATGCACATTTCATATGTGACACGATATATTCATTTGACACGTAGTTGCACTGATGATATATATGCTATGATTGATGCTATGTGATTGTTGTTTGTGATTGTGGATACCCCTAGTTTAGGAAAATCACTAAGGGTTGAAATGATACATACCCGAACAGACATTAGAGTAGGGAAAAATCGTTATGGGTGAAAATGATAGACCTGAACAATTTTTATTGAATGTGGGATTGCGGATTGAAATGATAAATATCCGTAACACTTTACTATATGTTAGGAAAGTATATACGGACACTGTTGGTCATTTTCGACGAAAAATGATTTGGAACCTGATTTTTAAATCGTAACTTAAGAATTTATATTTTAAAGATTTTAAACTTTTATATAATAAAAAAAATCTTTAAAACCTATTTCTATATTATTTTAATCTTATATATGTTTATAATCTATTTTTATAATTTGTTTTAGAATTTTATAAACTTATATATATATTTTTTCAAAGTTAAATTTTAATTTATAAATACGATTTTGATTTACATGTTTTGAATTATAAAACATGATATGATTTTGAAATTGAAATATGATATGATTTGTTGAATATTGAAATATAAGTTTTGTTATGAAATATACCAACAGTGCAAGTATGGAAATCCCGCCTATGCTATTTTGCTATTTACTTAGACGATTGACACTATTGCATCTAGTGTATTAATTGGATGGATTCTTAAAGGATGGTGATCCCAAACATCCTTTAAGTTGTTGATTGCATTTAATCAAACACTTCATTTGGGTTGATTTACTTCCATGAGAATGTTAGTCCTAATCAGAATTATTTTATTTGCATTATGGTTCGGGTCAGATCGATTATTACAACTTTCGAGATCTACTCTTGAAGTTTGGAGCTTATATTGGATTTTGTCCACCTTATCTACCTGTTGATCAGTTGTTTATATCATTCTATTTCAGCCTGTTGTCATTTATGTATTGTATTAGACTTCCGTTGTATTATTCACGTAAATTCTATTGTAAAATTTTATGTATTTTCCGCTGCGAGATATCATGTAACTCTGTATCTGTAATAACCCGAAAATCTGAGCCAATTTAAAATTTTTATTTTCGCAATTTTAGTGAATTTCGAATACTTAAAATGAATTATTTTAAATAATAACAACGAGAAATTTATTTTGAACAGAATTTGAATGTATATATTTATATAGATCGTCGTTTGAATATAAATATTTATTTTAAATTATAAAAGGAATTGAAAATGGCGTGGTAGTTCGATAATTCGATTTCAAAATTCAAATGGATGTACATGATTCAAAATAAACCGGATTTTAGTGAATCCAAAAATATTTGAATCTAATTGAGAATATATTTCCAGCGAATACGAAATATTGAAATTTCATAGCGGGAATCAAAAGTTACGTCCAGTTGAAAATTCAAAATACTCGCTATGGAATTCTGGCCCTTAAAAATGAAAATTTTGCAACTGACCTCGTTTTTCGACGAAACCACTTTGTTGGATCCGAGATGTCAAGTTATTGCTAGGTTTCAAAATTCGTAATTTTCTGATTCAATATGTGAGCGTGGCAAAGGAAAACGCATTTGACCGGTTTCAGTTGATTTTAATCGACTGGAAAATGGCCACTTTTCAGACGGTCTCAGAATTTGACGAAATTAGTTTTGTTAGGACCGTATCGTCAGTACGAAGCTAGTAAATATTTTTTCGGGGATTTTTAAAGTCCGTATGTGGCCCCAGTAAATTGAAATCTGCATTCAAATTCAATACTTAGAGTTATATTTTGATTCTAATGAAAACTGATTGAAACGGCCAAACTGGCTTACGACAAATATGCCATTGTGTTCGGAATGGGGGTAATTAGCTATGGACGACAGTCGTTGGGTTCGATTTTGAGTTCGAAATAAAAAGTTACTTTATGGGATTAATTAATTAAATAAATAATATTATATATTACATGCCCCCCTCTTCTATTCCTTTATCTCTCCCTCTCAAAAAAGAAAATCGATTCCTTCCATCGTTGACCCAATTGCACCCACTTCAGGCGCCACCGCGCCACCATCCCACCATCGCACCCCTCCCCCACGACCGCGCGCCTCCGCTCCACCCTCCTTTGGCCACAGCCGGCGATAAAGCCACCCCCCTCTCCGTTAAAACCCCAAAACCAACGCCCTAGCAATGCCAGGGCCCACCGCCAGTCAGCCCCTCCTCCGACGACCGCTTCACCACACCCCCGACCACCAAGAGACCGCCGCCGACCAGTCAGGCCTCCCTCGCCTCCACCGTTTGTTGTGGGCCCTCCTTCATCAAGAAAATTCGATTTTTGCAAAAGTGGGACGGGGGGTGAGTTTTTACTCCTTTACTTTGATTTAATGTTAATGGGGTATTTAAATTATATATAACGTTGTATAAGATAGAAAGTTTGAATTTTTATTTCTAGAAAGTTAGAATTTTTAATTACATAGATAGCGAATAAAGGTAGAATTTTTTTTTATATAAGGAGATAATAAAAATTGGATTTTTATATATAGGAATGGAAAATAAAAATTTGATTTTTATTATATATGAAGTAGCGTCATAAAAATATGATTTTAATTTAGGTGAATAACCCATAAAGGTTTGATCTTTATTATATGAATAAAATCATAAAGTTAGATTTTCCATCGCTATAAAGAAATGATTGTTATCGTATAAAGAAAATATTTTTGGTAAGTTAAAAATATGATTTTTAACTAGTGTGTGTTATTAAAATATTTTCAGAAGTATAAAAATTCGATTTATATATATATGACGTAGTGATAATAAAAAGTGATTCTTATATATGAACAACGGGAAAGGATCGCATTGGAATTCGGGCAAATCCAAGCCATTCAGAAATGAAACGGCGGAATGGAACCCTCGGTGAGAACTCCTCATTTTAATTTATTTTCAAGTTGAAATATATACTAGGATGCAGACGGTGCTTAGCAGCACCCGTCGTCCACAGACCATGGACTACTTGTTTGTTTGATTGCGTTTGGATTGATTTGTTTGTGTGAAAATTGATTGTGAGGTGGTATAGAATAAAATTCATGTGTTGAATAAAATAAATACATGTGTTGAATAGAAAGAATATTCATGTGATGAATAAAATAAAATAAATTCATGTGTTGAATAGAACAAATATTCATGTGTTGAATAAAATATATATTCATGTGTTGAAGTAAAATAAATAATCATTTACAAATCGAATGATTTGTTTATGTACACCCATTTGACTTATATTGATTGGGACGATAAATTTTACTCATCGCCCAACTGTACAAATAAAAATCTGTGTTTGTTGATTTGAAACCCCACACGGGTATTGGGATAACGTTTGACGTACATTAATCCTGATTGTTTAGTTGTATGTCAATCGATGGGTTGACAGACTGTGTAAGCGTTAATTATTTATATTTATTGCTTATTCAGTTGTGTGGTGCACTCTGGATGATGGTTGATGATTTATCGTTGATGTTGTATACATGTGTTGTAGAAAATCCGTATAATTAACATTATATGGTAATTGATTGGGCCTCATTCCAATTTGGAAAATAAGGAATATTATAAAGAAAAATCCATGTGCTGAATAGAAAGAAAATTCATGTGTTGAATGGAAAGAAAATTCATGTGTTGAATTGAAAGAAAATTCATGTGTTGAGTAATAAATATATATTCATGTGTTGAAGAAAATTATTCATTTGCTGAATAGAATAACGAAGTTATTAAAATATATAAAGCCATGTTGGTTAGATATGCGCCATTTTGACATGAACGATATTTTTATCCATTTTATTCGTTTTTAAAATGAATATAGAAAAGGAAGTGATTTCAAAATATAACGTTTTGAAAATATTATCATTTGTATATCGATGATGTGGAATATTCAATTTTGATGAGAAATTGAATATGAAGTTGAAATCATTTCGAAAACGAATTTAAAACGAATTATAAAATATGTTTTAAAAGGAAATTGATGAAATATATAATATATATATATTATATATATATAGAATGGCCTGAATAGAAGCGCCGCGCCGCGACAGTTCGCGAGTTTCAACCATTGACTTCGAATGGATATTACGGGAGATCCGACCGTCGGATTCTCCTAAAATCGGAACCTTGGGTTCGTATCAAAAAGTTCTTTCTAACGAATATTAGAAATTAGAAATCTAACGGTTGGATTTGGAATTATGTCCAAATCAAGTTTTGAAAAGGTCGCTGTAAATGCAGTTCGATGGCCGTTGATGGAAATCGACTATACGGGCCTTGATTAATTATTAAAAATAGTAATAATTTGTGTAAAATCATAAGAAATGATTTGTGAAGAATTGGGATGAAAATATCCATATTTGAAAAGATAAAAATAGATTTTTATCGAAATGAACTAGTTTTGAACTAGAATTATAATCCCATTTGTTTTTACAATAAATAAAGTGGATCTGAAATGGTTTTGAAAATAACCAGAATTTCCAATAATTGAATTGGAATGGATGTGAATCGAAATTGTCTTTGGAATATTTTGATGTTTGATTTTGTGATTATACAGATATTGTTATGGAAATTTGAAAGATATATTTATATCGTTATTTCCAATACGATATTTGTTGGTCGTAGAAATTGATATTGAGTATAGGCCGATATATTTTCTATTCCGAGCCTTGTATTTAATATCAAATGGGATTTGGGTTTGTCGTGAATGGTGTCTTCATTAACACTGTTCTTAAACCAAGTTGAGAAAAAGATTAAATCTTTTTATTTAGATTTAATGAAGTATACCCATTAAATGGTATTTAATTGGAATTGAATTGAGATTGATTTTTGGGTTTATCGTGAGCGGTGTTTTAAATAACACTTGTTCTTTAACCCGATAATTAATGAATGTGATTTTAGGTTTATCGTGAACCTATTTTAAATGACATTGGTTCTTTAACCTAGTTAAAGATAGGATATTGATTTCTGGGAAGATTAAAACTAAGTGGAGTTTTAATGAATCTTTAATTAGATTGAAATGATCGAGAATGGAGTATCACCAGTTTTGCTCCAAGCGATAGTTAAATCTTTAATTAGATTTAAACGTGAAATGGTAATTGAGTTTACCAATAACACCGTGGTGTTAGATATGAAGTATGACCAGTTTTACTTCATGGGATAAATAGGTTGCGATTGGGAAATAAAATAAATGATTACTTCGGTGTGGTTTGCTAATCCCAGCTAATTTGAATTGATATTCAAAAGAAGATTAAAGAATAAATTTAAAGAATTTATCTTTGATAAAATTAATGCGATCCTTTCCCAAAGTATAAGAATATTTGAATAAAAGAATATTCTGAATTGCAATGGGGCGTATGTTGTATTTGTGTAACACATGTTTATTATATACGCGAATTATTCAGAAAGACCGGTTTTATCCCATTCTGAATAACTGATTCGACGTGGTGTCGAGGATGAAGACGGTGGTTGAAGACCGGTGGTCTTCACATCGTTTAGGTGATTACTGATTATCTTGATTGGGCTGTACACCCAAGAGGAGGGAATCAGTTGGTGATCGTCTAGACGTACTTGGAGATCGATGGATATGCGAGGTACAAGGTGCCTCCGGTTTCGTTCAGACCCAGAACGAACTTGTAAATGGACTGTGTGTCTGACATTGGATTTTATTCTGTGTGATTGATCTCTATTAAATATATATCTGTTTGGTGGCGGAGAATTTATTCTCGTTCTTAACGCCCTTCTCTGAGATGTATGACCCCAGAGGTTATATATTGATGGATATCAATCGCATGGAGTGAATTGCCTGTGTGGCATGCCTAAGTGGCAAATGATCAAGGCTTTTGTTGAAAAGCATAGTCTTGTGGTTGATGATCAAAGCACAACCTGTGTAGCATAGCTTTGTGTAATGTTGATTCGCGAGCCTCACATCCCGGTGTGAACCAGAAACGGGAGAAAGATCCAGGGAGGGCATGTGTTTCTTTCTAGCTAGGGTAGTGTCAGTGACCTACCAGATGTAACACCCCGTAATTCTGTAACACTAAGATTCACAAATCAAGGCAGAATTAAATTTTAAAATAAAAATCAAGAGAAACTGACAGCGCCATTACGTTCGTCTCGGAATTCTGCATGAGACAGAGTCCGAGTTTTCGTTAATCGGAATACGTATGAAGGAGTTATGGTCTTCAGAAGTTTCAGAATTTGATTTAAAATTCGAACAGGTCAAAAACGAGTTCAAATTCAAAAAACAGACCCAGATTGGGCTGGGTGGGAAAATTCCCGCCCAGGACCCAGGTCGACTGGGTAGTCGATCTGGGGCACCCAGGTCGACTGGGTAGTCGACCGGGGGGTTGACCTCCCTGCTTTTTCCAGATCTGCAGTCTGGTTCATTCTTCTGTATCCAGACGCCATTCTGACCAGATTCGTCTGGCTAATCCTATATAAACAGCCTTAGTCTCCTTCTCTATTCACAATTCTTTTCTATCCTTATGCTACCTCTGAGAAAATGTATAAATAAATAATATATAAAATAAATCAAGACGAGGAAATGTTGCTCAAGACTTTCAAGAGGAGATTCAAGTCAAGCTAGGATTCAAATGAAGATTCAAATGACTTCAACGACTGTTTTTCTAGGAATCTAATCTAATCTCTGTAAGTCGATTGCTTTTTAGATTTGAACGTTTCTTTCTGTTCCTGACATGAAATTAAAGGAATAAAAGAATATGTCAAATCTTTCTATCAGTGCTTATATCCTTGGACCTAATTAAGAACTGTTTTGATTCGATGACCAATTAGGCCTTGCCTATGACTATGAACATTGCCTATGACTATGAACATTGCCTATGACTATGGACATTGCCTATAACTGTGACTATGAGAATTATTTCCTTAACTATGAACACAAGCCTATGCCTTTGATTAGGAAACATAAACTATTGCCTATGACATTACTAGAACAGCTGTGATTAAACACCTATGATTCATGACTAGGAAAGTGTTGCTTAAGTTTTGTGACTGTGAAATTGGGTCTAAACCTGATTATCTATTCTGTCTATTCTTGGTTTTCTTTGGTTTTAGACCTTGGGAATTTACCTATTAAGTTAGGTCTACCCATGTTCTTGAACCTACGTTGTTATTCAACCCTTTTTATGTCATAAGATTTTCAGACCTATAGGCCTCCGATGTTTTAGATCAATTTCAGTGAAATTCGGTAGGTCTGTAATTAGTAAATTATCATTTTATGCTAGTTATTATGTCTATCTTTTTCATAGCATCTTTGGTTCATTCCCTATTTTCTACGAATCTAGATTTATGTATAATCTAGATTGAATCACGATTATACGAACGGTGGGAATACGATTTAGGCAAAATATGAAATTTACTAAAACGTAGTTATAAACTTGGAAGTTGGCATAAATTGGGAACATGTATTATGGTATGTTCATAGAAATGCAAATTCGATAAATTTGACATGAATTATAGGATGTGTAATTTGAATCTAGTATTGACTTGTAAATCTAGCATTTACATGAATTGCGAACTAGAATAATAAGCCTAGTTTGACATGAACTGTAATTAGAATGTTAAATCAGAATTGGATTAGCTAATTTGCCATATTGGCATAAATTTGAAATTGGCCATAATTGGGGGTAATTGTCAGTCTTAGCAAAATCATGGTTAGTGACACTTAACTTGGTATAGTTTACGTACCAAAAAGCACAAATATGATTTAGAGGGGGAAATGGGCCGTAAGAATAAATGTTGACAATTTACATTAAAAGGGGTAATTAGGAAATAAGTAAATTAGGAATAATTTACTTATAGAATTTGTCCTAAATGAGAAAATGTAAATTTAGACAAATTAAAGGTTTCTTAACGACATCTCTTTTAATAACACACCAGAAAGTTCTAGGGTGACAGAGAGGATAGTGTCTAGGCTTGGGTTTGGAAAACACAAGTTTCCTACTCTCCCTGGCTATCCCTAACTGATCCGACGGACGAGATGGTTACTTTCAAAACCTGATTTGAAAATTAATCGAAACCCTTTGAACTTAGAAAACACGAATAGGCATAACCCGAGGTTAGACTGAGTTGCGATGTAAACTTGCCTGGAACCAACCGGCACATCCAGTAATCGCAACAATATCCGTCTAATGTGAGTGGTCGTGGCTTTAATCTATTTAATTAAAGCTAGAACATGAATGGTAGGGTTAGGTTAACTAAGACACTTAACCTATTCAACATGGTAACCCAATCGATGGGTGGGGTTAGGTTGATACTGACACTTAACAAAGTTAAGCTAGAATGGAAGGGTTAAGTCCATAGGAACACTTAACCAACTTAACGCAGTTAAACTAGAATGGGAGGGTTAAGTCCATAGGGACACTTAACCAAACTTAACGTCGTAACAAGACAAGATTTGTAGGAGCTAAGTAACTAAGTTAATACACTTAGCCAAATTAACATGTTAACTAGACTAGAAGGTGGTGTTAAGTAAAGTTAATACACTTAGCCAAATTAACATGTTAACTAGACTAGATGTTGGGGTTAAGTAAAATTTAATACACTTAGCCAATTTGATATGTTAGCTGGACTAGACCGTAGGGTTAAGTAAACTTGAGCACTTAACCATCGGATTGTGATAAAGGAATAGGGTTAAGTCTAAAATATGAAGGGATAATACTTAACCATTAATAACATGTTAGTTAAAACAGACGGGCAAGGTTAAGTTAAAAAGGAACACTTAACCAATACAGGATGAATGGGTAGGGTTAAGTAATAAGAAATACTTAACCAATATAACTTGGTTTGTGATAGGGTTAAATCAACATGAATTACTGATAACACTTAAACAGTTTAACAGGACAAATGAAGAGGGTTAATTTAGCTTGAATTGACTAATGACACTTAACCAATCCAAATTGACGGGTAAGAGAACTAAGTAGTAAACCTTAGTTAAAAGGAGATAAGTAGTAAACCTTAGTTAAGAAAACAACGATTCTGGAAACTAAGTGGTAAACCTTAGTTAGTAAAACTAAGTAGTAATTCTTAGTATAACACGGGAAGGAGCGAATGTCCGTCTGGGTAGAAAGAAGGCTCCAACGAATTGGGTTACGGAGCCCGAGGCTTTGAGGGGACGTGAGGGTACTCCTGGCATCCCCCTGTGAGGCTGCAGATGATCCTCCTGGGCTCACAGAGGTTAAGGTCTGCGTTAGAAGAACCAGGGGTATGCCTTGGTTGCAAAATATGGCAACCTAAAGACTAGGATGGACCAGCGTGATTCGGCGAGAAACCGGTAGCACTGTGATAGCAACTCGTCGTCTACCATCCATCTTCAGTCAATTGAGATACGTGAAGCGGAAAGGCGGAGAACTCCAAAAGACCATATACTTGCTATCTAGTTATGGTTGCGGATGGCCATAGGACAGTGGGGCATAGGGGGCCTGCGTATAGTTCTCATTTTTCAAGGTGTGCCTTTCATTAGTTGAGGGAGGGGTCAAGTGGGACCATAGCCACTGGAATAAAAACAGACCTTAGCATCTGCATCGACAGATATTTGAAAGCTCCCGACCGAGTTCTGTGTTTCTTGATTTGCCTTGCCACGGGACTCGGGCCGCACATTACAGGACATGTGCATCTAGACAAGCGATAACGATTCGCAATACATGCGTGGGGAAGTATAGGAACATATACCACTCTTGGTAGTGTGTCCTAGACTTGGGGGCATCGTTCGACAGGTATCATAATCCCTAGTTGGTCTAGGTGGCATAAACCCTGAATCCGAGAAGCGTTCAGCAGATAGCGTAAACTCTAGTTGAATCTAGAAAGCACTTGGTAGAAAACCCTAAATTAGGTCTAGATAATAAATAATAAATGTATGCCTGAAGGCAATGGAAACTACAGGGATTGGGATCACGTTATCGTTACTAGTTGGGACACTAGTTAGGTGGTGCAGAGATATAGAAACCAGTATAACAAGGAAATAGCAAAGCGGCGAAAGTATTAGAGCATATCCAGTTTATCTTATCTTAGCATGTCTTGTGATTATCTTGTCTAATCTTGCTGTCCCTATCTTCATGGTGTTATCTTGTATTCAGTTAATTCATGTCGTTTTGGTTTTCCATGTTCACATGCTAGAAGTTACTGAACTTACTTAGGCTTTATGTCTGACTCTGTTTTTCTTTCGTCTTCTTTTCTTCCGTTCCCCCCCCCCCCAGGTAGTAAAGGAGGGAATAGTATAGCTCAGGTTAAGTTGGACTGTCACTCTTTCCCAGCTTGAAGATTTGTCGAAGTTTTGCTTGGATTCTCTTTTCAGATGCTCTGGCTGGCTCTTGCTAAAAAAAATGGGGAATATAAATGTTGTTTTATGCTTCTTTATTTTGTAAGGCAGATGATACTCTGATATTATAAAGAAATCGTTGTACAAACTATTTTATCAATAAAGCAAAGTTTTACTTTCCGCTGTTTAAATTTCTGTCTATCTTGTAATTTATCTGCATCTTTTACCCTAAATTCTCCACAGAACTTAGTGCATTCCCTTTGTGAGTGGCACTAACGGATGTGGGGTGTTACACGTGGTATCAGAGCTGAAGGTTACCAGATCAAATAAAGGATTTGAAAAATTATTTTCAAAACGGTTTTTAAAGAAGCATTTTCGAGAGAAAAGATTTGTTTTAAAGGCATATTCCCCAAAAGCCATACGCACTATCTTCTCTTCCTCTCTTTGAATTCTTGTCTCCTTCTTTCTTGAGTCTCTGGGGCTCCTGGATTTCTGGGAGGTAACCTCATCGATGGGCGAAAGTCGTGCCTGGCTTCCATCCATAGCCGTAGTTGTTTCACCTACGGCCAGTTTTCTTTCAAGCTTATAGGGTTTTCTGTACGATGGAAGCAGCTTTCGAGAGATTTGTCAACACACGGAAGAGGATGAGGAATTCATGGATGTAGATTTAGCTCACAAAGGAGGAAGGAATTATAAAACATAAGACAAGAGGAAGTATCTTTACTATGGTATATTAGGGCATGTAATTAAGGGCAAAGGACAAGATTTTCAAAAGGGCATGTACATACTTTCACCGTCAAGCGTACCTAGGAGAAAGGTAATGAAGTTCTGTTGGAAGAGTCTAGTTTTGTTGTTCGTACTTTTCCTTTGGTTTTAGCGCTTCGCATTTGTTCATATCCACTCCCATAGTTGAGTCTCTACACCATAGTACTTGTATAGTAGATAGATCCCACTAGAGTCTCAAATCGAATTGGCGGTCTGACCAGTTTATTTTTGGTTAGTAGGGATTTGAGAATAGCTATCGAGTTTGCTTAAATCATCTCACGTAGATCGTCTAAATTCGGAGGAGATGTTCCTTGGGCGCTTGTCTGATATTGGTTTAGGCCTTTGGGGTTTGTACTTGAGGAATGTCGAGTTCGACTAGGATAGTTTGTGTGAGAGATGAATAGTTGTGGCAGGAACTCTAAAAAGCACGTAGTGACCTTTAGACCCTTATAGTTATGGCATGGTGGATAAGAGGGAGACCTCTAATCATCTTAGTACATATACTTGGTACCATGATTGACATCTGTTTATTTTGGAAATGGAGATCAGGAACTTCACCATCGTGAAGTTAAATTAGTTAAAGATATAGTGGAGTAAAGCTCAAGAAGGCTAGATACTAGCATCATACCCTTTTTCCTTAAGGGTGCATCCTTGATTTCTATTGTAGGAGCTTTACGCATAATTGTTTCTCTCTTTCCAAAGTATATTCTCTAGGTCGTATCTTCGATCCTTAGGTAGAAGCCAATGGATGTAAACATGTGTTTGAAACATGTTATGGTTGGTGGTTGCAAGTGGTTGCTCATGGTTGCTCGTGAATGCATATACATACGTATTAGGCACTAGATCAGTTCAGACGCTTTCATATTGCATTTACATATATGTATTTGTTTGTAAGTTGAACTTGATATGTTATCATATGGATGTTGCATATGGATGAATGGCTGTGAACGCATGTAGTATTTACATAACTAGGGATGCTTGCATACATGATTGGACGCATGGCACTGACATGATTTGCATTAAGGAGGTCAATTGAATCAGTAGACCGCCTGATTTTGCATTAGATAAAGACATATACACACACTATGCATATGAACATGAAAGCATTAGAAATCTTTTAAGGACAATGAATGCCTATGATTGAATGGTTGAGTAGATGGGTGATTGGATGGTAAGACACATTCTTCCTAACTTGAACATTTTGGGGACGAAATCCTTTTAAGTGGGGGAGAATGTAACACCCTGCAATTCTATAACACTAAGATTCACAAATCAAGGCAGAATTAAATTTTAAAATCAAAATCAAGGGAAACAGCCTGCGCCATTGCGTTCGTCTCGGAATTCTGCCTGAGATAGAGTTCGAGTTTGCGTTAATCGGACTCCGTATGAAGGAGTTATAGTCTTCAGAAGTTTCAGAATTTGATTTAAAATTCGAACAGGTCAAAAACGAGTTCAAATTCGAAAAACAGACCCAGATTGGGCTGGGCGTGAAAATTCCCGCCCAGGACCCAGGTCGACTGGGTAGTCAACCTGGGGGTCGACCTCCCTGCTTTTTACAGATCGGCAGTCTGGTTCGTTCTTCTGTATCCGGACGCCATTCTGACCAAATTCGTCCGCCTAATCCTATATAAACAGCCTTAGTCTCCATCTCTATTCAGAATTCTTTTCTATCCTTATGCTGCCTCTGAGAAAATGTATAAATAAATAATATATAAAATAAATCAAGATGAGGAAATGCTGCTCAAGAATTTCAAGAGGAGATTCAAGTCAAGCTAGGATTCAAGTGAAGATTTAAATGACTTCAAGGACTATTTTTCTACGAATCTAATCTAATCTCTTTAAGTCGGTTACTTTTTAGATTTGAACGTTTCTTTCTGTTCGTGACATGAAATTAAAGGAATAAAAGAATATGCCAAATCTTTCTATCAGTGCTTATATCCTTGGACCTAATTAAGAACTGTTTTGATTTGATGACCAATTATGCCTTGCCTATGACTATGAACATTGCCTATGACTATGAACGTTGCCTATGACTTTGGACATTGCCTACAACTGTGACTGTGACTATGAGAATTATTTCCTTGACTATGATCACAAGCCTATGCCTTTGATTAGGAAACATAAACTATTGCCTATGACATAACTAGAACAGATGTGATTAAACACCTATGATTCATGACTAGGAAAGTGTTGCTTAAGTTTTGTGACTGTGAAATTGGGTCTAAACCTGATTATCTATTCTGTCTATTCTTGGTTTTAGACCTTGGCAATTTACCTATTAAGTTAGGTCTACCCATGTTCTTGAACCTACGTCGTTATTCAACCCTTTTTATGTCATAAGATTTTCAGACCTATAGGCCTTCGATGTTTTAGATCAATTTCAGTGAAATTCGGTAGGTCTGTAATTAGTAAATTATCATTTTACGCCAGTTATTATGTCTATCTTTTTCATAGCATCTTTGCTTCATTCCTTATTTTCTACGAATCTAGAATTATCTATAATCTAGATTGAATCATGATTATACGAACGGTGGGAATACGATTTAGGCAAAATATGAAATTTACTAAAACGTAGTTATAAACTTGGAAGTTGGCATAAATTGGGAATATGTATTATGGCATGTTCATAGAAATGCAAATTGGATAAATTTGACATGAATTATAGGATGTGTAATTTGAATCCAGTATTGACTTATAAATCTAGCATTTTCATGAATTGTGAACTAGAATAATAAGCCTAGTTTGACATGAACTGTAATTAGAATGTTAAATTAGAATTGGATTAGCTAATTTGGCATATTGGCATAAATTTGAAATTGGCCATAATTGGGGGTAATTGTCGGGCTTAGAAAAATCATGGTTAGTGACACTTAACTTGGTATAGTTTACGTACCAAAAAGCACAAATATGATTTAGAGGGGGAAATGGGCCATAAGAATAAATGTTGACAATTTACATTAAAAGGGATAATTAGGAAATAAGTAAATTAGGAATAATTTACTTATAGAATTTGTCCTAAGTGAGAAAATGTAAATTTAGACAAATTAAAGGTTTCTTAACAACATCCCTTTTAATAACACACCAGAAAGTTCTAGGGTGACAGAGAGGATAGTGTTTAGGCTTGGGTTTGGAAAATACAAGTTTCCTGCTCTCCCTGGCTATCCCTAACTGATCCGACAGACGGGATGGTTACTTTCAAAACCTGATTTGAAAATTAATCGAAACCCTTTGAACTTAGAAAACACGAATAGGCCTAACCCGAGGTTAGACTGAGTTGCATTGTAAACCTGCCCAGAACTAACCGGCACATCCAGTAATCGTAACAATATCTGTCTAATGTGAGTGGTCGCGGCTTTAATCTATTTAATTAAAGCTAGAACAAGAATGATATGGTTAAGTTAACTAAGACACTTAACCAATTCAACATGGTAACCCAATCGATGGGTGGGGTTAGGTTCATACTGACACTTAACACAGTTAAGCTAGAATTGGAGGGTTAAGTCCATAGGAACACTTAACCAACTTAACGCAGTTAAACTAGAATGAGAGGGTTAATTCCATAGGGACACTTAACCAAACTTAACAAGACAAGATTTGTAGGAGATAAGTAACTAAGTTAATACACTTAGCCAAATTAACATGTTAACTAGACTAGAAGGTGGGGTTAAGTAAAGTTAATACACTTATCCAAATTAACATGTTAACTAGACTAGAGGTTGGGGTTAAGTAAAACTTAATACACTTAGCCAATTTGATATGTTAGCTGGACTAGATCGTAGGGTTAAGTAAACTTGAGCACTTAACCATCAGATTGTGATAAAGGAATAGGGCTAAGTCTAAAACATGAAGGGTGTAACACCCCACATCCGTTAGTGTCACTCACAAAGGGAATGCACTAAGTTCTGTGGAGCATTTAGGGTAAAAGATGCAGATAAATTACAAGATAGACAGAAATTAAACAGCGGAAAATAAAACTTTGCTTTATTGATAAAATAGTTTGTACAATGGTTTCTTTACAATATCAGAGTATCATTTGTCTTACAAAATAAAGAAGCATAAAAACAACATTTATATTCCCCGATTTTAGCAAGAGCCAGCCAAAGCATCTGACAAGAGAATCCAAGCAAACTTAGACAAATCTTCAAGCTGGGAAAGAGTGGCAGTCCAACTTAACCTGAGCTAAACTATTCCCTCCTTTACTACCTTGGGGGGGGGGGAACGGAAGAAAAGAAGAAGAAAGAAAAACAGAGTCAGATATAAAGCCTGAGTAAGTTCAGTAACTTCTAGCATGTGAACATGGAAAACAAAACAACATGAATTAACTGAATACAAGATTGCACCATGACGATAGGGTCAACAAGATTAGACAAGGTAATCACAAGATATGCTAAGATAAGATAAACTGGATACGCTTTAATACTATCGCCGCTTCGCTATTTCCTTGTTATACTGGTTTCTATATCTCTGCACCATCTAACTAGTGTCCCAACTAGTAACGATAACGTGATCCCAATCCCAGTATTTTCCATTGCCTTCGAGCATCCATTTATTATTTATTACCTAGATCTAATCTAGGGTTTTCTATCCAGTGCTTTCTAGATTCAACTAGAGTTTACGCTATCTGCTGAACGCTTCTCGGATTCAGGATTTATGCCACCTAGTCCAACTAGGGATTATGCTGCCTGTCGAACGATGCCCCCAAGTCTAGGACACACAATCTAGAGTGGTATATGTCCCTATACTTCCCCACGCATGTATCGCGAATCGTTATCACTTGTCTAGATGCACATGTCCTGTAATGTGCGGTCTGAGTCCTGTGTCAGGGCAAATCAAGGAATACAGAACTCGGTCGGGAGCTTTCAGATATCTGCCGATGCAGATGCTAAGGTCTATTTTAATTTCAGTGGCTATGGTCCCACTTGACCCCTCCCTCAACTAATGAAAGACACACCTTGTAAAATGAGAACTATACGCCAGCCCCTGGTGCCCCACTATCCTATGGCCATCCTCACCCATAACTAGATAGCAAGTATATGGTCTTTTGGACTTCTCCGCCTTTCCGCTTCACGTATCTCGATTGACTGAAGATGGATGGTAGACGACGAGTTGCTATCACAGGGCTACCGTTCTCTCGCCAAATCACGTCGGTCCATCCTAGTCTTTAGGTTGCCATGTATTGCAACCAAGGCATACCCTTGGTTCTTCTACGCAGACCTTAACCTCTGTGGGCCCAGGCGGATCATCTGCAGCCTCACAGAGGGATACCAAGAGTACCCTCACGTCCCCTCGAAGCCTCGGGCTTCGTAACCCAATTCGTTGGAGCCTCCTTTTTACTCAGACGGACGTTCGCACCTCCTTGTGCTATACTAAGAATTACTACTTAGTTTTACTAACTAAGATTTACCACTTAGTTTCCAGAATCGTTGTTTCCTTAACTAAGGTATACTTAGTTCTTGTAACACCCCGCAAATTCTATGACTGTGAAACTCACAAATTAAAGTATAATTAATTTCAAATCAAAGAACTAAGGGAAACGGGATACGCCATTGCGTTCGTCTCGGAAAAATACGCGAAATAGAGTCCGAGTTTTCGAAAAACGGATATCGTATGAAGAAGTTATGGACGAACGAAGTTGGGCGAAAAACCGAAAAAGGGCCAGAATGCACTGGCGCACTTGGGAAGTGCGCCAGAACAAAAATGAACTGGCGCACCTGTGAAGTGCGCCAGTGCATTTTTGACCTGGCGCACCTGCTAAGTGCGCCCAGGTCAAAAATAACCTGCTGGCCAGGTCTGGTCTAGCCCTGGCTGGCCCGGTCGGTGTGTGGTCGAATTTCTGTGGTCTGCTATGTCATTAGGGCTAGGTGGCGGGTTTTTATTGGTCTCTCTATCTAATGAATGGCTATGATCTAACCTAGCAACATCAAGGGTCCTAATCAATTCCTAACCTCTATATAAACAACCCTAGACTAAACCCTAATCTATTCATTCAAAATAAGATTATAGCCGCCATGTTGCTGAGGAACGACAAAGAGTAGCCGCCGACTAGAGAGAGGGTTAGGAAGAAAGTTCTAAAGCTTAAAGCAATTCAAAGCAACCTAAAGCTAATCAATTCAACAAAGGAATCGTGTCTCTTAATTAGAGAATTCGCCGCAACCATTGTAAGTAGAGTATTACTTTGGTATAATAAACAACTGTGTTGATGTGTACGCTTGAATTGTGGCAATGGAAGTAATTCATATTTATGCGTTCTTGTCAATTTATATACGTTTGGATATTTATGGATTATGTTATAAAGAACTACATGCGGTAGTTCTATACAAGTTTACGTTTGGAATATTGCGCAAATTATGTTATCTATGTTGAAGCTACATGTATGTAGTTGATTGAAATTTATGCGAGTTTGGGCTTTGTTATTATGCCATCATGAGGTATATTTTGTGCATAAATCATTTTGCAAGTAATTGAAACAAGTTTGGTTGTTATAGTTCATATGAAACTATGTTGGAATTTTGACACCATAATCCATATATTAAGTCATGCTTGTGAATATGGCTAGGCTATGAATGATATTTGGCACAATTGAAATCCATGATTAAGTTTATCTTGTTTAAAAGAATTATATGATGACATATGTGAGACATGGCTAGGTTAGACTCAAAAATCCCTTTTTGCAAGTTTTAAGGCAAACACCATGTTTAGGAATATTTATGCATAAGTATGTTTATACCATCGTTATGTGATTAGACTTAAACCATGATTAAGTTGAACAATGCTTTTGTGTTGGTAACAAAGTATCCCCTTTGTAAACATGTAGAAACCCTATGAACATGACATGTTTATGTTTATGCCATAAACAAAATTTAACTTTACATATGCCATGTTTATGCCAAAAGTATTTATGCCATGTTTATGCTAGAAGTATATAGGCCATGCTTATGTTTGACATTATGCCTAAATAAGAATATAGGTTCATGTTGTAGTTAAACCTATGCAAGTTTACATGCCTTGATTTATGTCACCTATGTTTTATGACCAAAATACATGTCACCACTATGCAAGTACACCAATTTCTATTATGTATTTTCCAACGTCATATGCAAGTTCATGCGCTCACCTTCCCCTCTTTGTGTATACGCCATAAGCCTCCCCTTTCGCATGGCTAAATTGGGCTTTAAAAGGCTAAGCCCAATATATATGAACGGACGTGTAAAACGGGGGAAAATAACGTTGGGTTAAAATGAATTAATGAATGAAAATATAAAATAGAAGGGCCCAAATTCAAGTATGGGTTGGGCCCGTGATTGGTGTAATCTTTACACCATTAACTTAATAATGGGCCGCAAATATTTACATATAAATAAAGAAGAATGACAAGATATGTAAATGTAGAAAATACGATGTGTTTAACCCGAGGTTGGATTGAGTTGTGATGTAAACCTGCCCGGAACCGCCCGGCTGTCCAGTAGTCACAACAATACCTATCCAATGTGGGAGGTTAAACATGGAGCCCAGCAAGGACCCGAGGTTAGACTGAGTTGTGGCGTAAGACTGCCCGGAACCAACCGGCAACAAGCAGCCACAACAATACCTGTCTAATGTGAGAGGTCCGGGCCTTAATAAGACAATTAAGGCTGAGTCAGGATTGTTAGGATTAAGTGGACTAAAGACTTAATCAAAATGGAACATGCTAAACTAAACGGACTGGTGGGGTTAGGTTAGGAAACACTTAACCAACTTAGCATGTTGGCTAGAGATAGAAAACCTAGTAACGGGGGACCCTTTTCAGCAGTAACCCTAAAAGGTGTATCATGATACCCTGAAACTAGGCAGGGTGGGGCACGATTACTGGGCTGATTGTAAGAGGTCAAAGCGACGGCGGTGGTGTAGCAGTGTAGGTTCTAACGGAGTGCGGGCGTGCACACACTCCGGCGTAGAAAAATAAGGCACTGGACACCAGTAGCATACCTGTGCACTCTAAGGTTGTGTCGGGTTGCCACTATGGGACTTGATACACCCCATGGTGGGACCAGCATAGGTAACTACAGACATCGGGGGCCGTAAGACACATGTAACTATGCGAGTAGGAGCCGATCATCATTGAATGGATCACATCACCCTGATTATGGGGTGCAAATTGGAAACTAGTTTATATGGGTTCAGAGATTAACATGGGGTACGATAGTATATTCGACCCTAGATAACTTAACCAAGTTTATAATGTTGCCCACTTCCTGTTTTACTTATCATACCCAGTTCTTTATTCATAGACAAAGTAGTACTAGACTTACTCAGGCTTTATGTCTGACTCTATTTTCCTTTCGTCTTCTTTCTTCCGTTTCCCCCCCCAGGTCCTCAGGGAGGGAACACAGCAGCTTGACCTACCTCAACATCCAGCTTGAAGAAGAATGTATTGCTTGGACTTTCCTGTTTTGAACTATGGCTTTGGACAATCCACTATGGGGACTTTTGGCAGTTTATCTATGTTTTATTTATGCTTCTTTAAATAATGTACTCAAGACAGATTATGAAAGTGTTATGTTATGTTTTTGGAAAGGATGTTGTTGTAACACGTATTTGACTTAATGAAATAAAGTTTGTTGTTCTTCCGCTGTTTTACAAATATGTGTTCTTATATCTGTCTTGTATATCTGTGACTTGTACTTATAAACCTCCACAAAATTAGGGCATTCCCTTTGAGAGTGACCCTAACGGAGGTGGGGTGTTTCACTTGGTATCAGAGCATAGGTTTACCAGATAAGATAAAAAGTTTTGAAAAATTATTTTCAAAAAAGAAATTTAAAGAAGCATTTTTAAAAGATAAAATATTATTTTATTTTAAAAAGGCAAAGTCCCCCCAAAGCCATAGGTACTATCTTCTATCCTTCGTTTTGAATCTATCCTTTCTGTTTCAGCATGTCTGGAGACCTTACTCCCCAGCTGCTGACGCTTTCACTCCTCCTCCTCCACGTGAACCAGCAAGCGGAAGAGTCCTAGAGTAGGAAGACAAATAATAGTCAAACAAGAAAGGATCGTAACAGTAATAATAAGAAATGGGAAAAAAGGAAATGCAATTTTTGTGGTACGGAAGGGCACATAGCCAAGGATTGTAGAAAGAGGGTTTGCAGCCTAAGAAGACAGACTTTAAGAAGGGCGGGAAAGGCAACAAAGAGAAGAGGAAGTGCAATTTCTGTGGCAAAGTGGGGCACTTAATTAAGGACTGCCGGGAAAAGAAGGCCAAGGAGAATGGTGGGTGCTTTTCTTGCGGTGAGACAGGCCACAGGGCTAAGGATTGCCCAAAGAAACGAGGACAGGGGCAGAGGGTTGGATCCACCCCAGGGGCACAGGTTCATGTGCTGGAAGCGCCACCTCTGCAACAGCGAGGTATAAATACTTCTGTAGAAAGTGTAGTTTATCTTTGTGATCACCCCGTTCGCACTTTATTTGATTCTGGAGCATCACACTCCTTTATCTCGTCTGCTTTAGTAGAATCTCTGCACCTAGAAACTAGTATGGTAGAGGACCCCTTAATTGTTTCAAATCCAATTGGGGGCCCAACTCATTTGTCTATGATCTGTTTGGGATTGAAAATCTCTATTCTAAGTGTAGAATTTCAATGTAGTGCCTTTGTTTTGGGCTTTTCGGCGTATGGTTTGATTTTGGGTATGGATTGGCTATCCAGTAATGGGGCCATCCTTGATTGTGAGAAAAGGTTTGTTAGGCTCCTAACCCAGCTCGGTAATACTCTGGAAATTTCTTGTAATCCCTCGTATGCGGTTATGCTTAGTTATCTTGAATCGCTAGATGCCTCTGTTGAAAATTTGAAATCAGTTAGAGTGGTCCGGGAATATCCGGATGTCTTTGAAGAGGTGAAGGGCTTGCCTCCAAAGCGGGAAATAGACTTCCGCATATATCTTGTAGATAATGCAAAGCCCGTTGCGTTGCCCGTTAGACATATGGCTCCACGAGAAAGGAAAGAGCTCAGTAAACAGATTAAAGAGCTTCTAGAGAAGGGGTTCATTAGGAGGAGCATTTCAGAATAGGGCACTCCAGTAGTGTTCGCCACTAAGGCTGAAGGTTCATTTCGCTGATGCATGAGTTGTAAAGAATCACCTTAGTAAGTACATTTGGCAACATAGTTGACATTTGTTTATTTTCAAGAGATAATTCATCTATGTGGAATACCTTCTAGTAAGTGAACAAGATCCAAGATTCACTAATGAATTTTGGAGAGCTTGCATGGAACCATGAGTACGCAGTTAAGGCTTGAGCCAAGTATACTAGAAGGAGAATAAGTGAAAGAGGAACGAGAAATAGGTTCCAACTCATATTTTGGAAACAAGAATTAAGAAGCTACGAAATTGTGAAGTTAACGACGGACAAAGCATAATGGAGTTAAGCTCAAGGAAGTGCGACTTAGAAGATTGAAGACTAGTTTCGTGCATAATATCTCTTCTTAAGAGTATATCCTCTCGGTCCCATTCTCAATCCAATTTCTGTTGCAAACCACATAGGGAGTATGACTCATCTGTTAGTAACACATGTTGGGGCTCGAGGGTGTTCATTGGTTTGACTAAAGTTTTTTTTTTTGGGTTTTATAGGATACAGATTGGTCTTAGGAAGGGACTCCCTTATGACCAAAAAGGAGTCCATCATGCTTAGTTGCCTAGAATCATATATGGTGGTTGGGTTGAGTAATTCTTTGGGTGTCAGTCTGATGTTGATTTCGGTCTTCGGGGCTGATGCTTAGAGAGTTCTTCTCCTAATCAATATATATGTGGCATAGGTTTTCAGTTTTGACATTGCCTAATGGGCACAAAGTTTTTTTTTACTTGCTTCTATCATCCGACTATACCTTTAGATAGGAACAATTGGGAAAATGTCCTATAGATTAGAGCTACCCGAGAAGTTGGCCGGAGTCCACAACATTTTTCACGTTTCACATCTCCGAAAATGTCTGCATGAGTCAGCTGAAGTAGTAGAGCCAAACATCCTCATAGAGGCCGAAGTGGAACGCGAAGCAACCATAAGAAAAGTTCCAACCCGCATCTTAGGAATGGAAGTAAAGAAGCTACGCAACCGTGAAGTCAAGCTCGTCAAAGTCCAGTGGAGCGACACCGAGGGAGATGCGACTTGGGAAACTGAAGCTAGAATACGTACTGCCTACCCTTTTCTGTTCGAGGGTACATCCTTGATCTTTCATTTTCCTTAAGTCGCGCTTTTATCTATCTTTTTAGGTATATTTCCTCGACCTTATCATTTAAGTAGAATCTTTTTGGATGAAAACATGTAGTTGAAACATGTTATGTATGATGGTTGCAAGTGGTTGCAAGTGATTGCTAGTGGTTGCTCGTGGTTGCATATACACACACAATCTAGGTTTTAGATCGGCTCAGTCACTTCATATTGCATATGCATATATGTTTGTATTCGTATATGGTTGAACTTTAATGTGTTGTCATGTGGATGTTGCATTTGTATTGAATGATTGTGCACTCATGTAGAATCATGAATAGGAAAATTTGCATACATAATGGATTCATGGCACTTACATAATTCGCATTAAGGAGGTCAACTGAATCAGTAGACCGCCTGATTTTGCATTAGATAAGTTCATGTATACACACACACCTCGCATATGATCATGAAGCATTAGAAGTCTTTTAAGGACAATGGATGCTCGTGTTTGATGGATGAGTAGATGGATGATTGGATGTTAGGATATACATTCCTCCTAGCTTGAAGATTTCGGGGACGAAATCCTTTTAAGTGGGGGAGAATGTAACACCCCGCAAATTCTATGACTGTGAAACTCACAAATTAAAGTATAATTAATTTCAAATCAAAGAACTAAGGGAAACGGGATACACCATTGCGTTCGTCTCGGAAAAATACGCGAAACAGAGTCCGAGTTTTCGAAAAACGGATATCGTATGAAGAAGTTATGGACGAACGAAGTTGGGCGAAAAACCGAAAAAGGGCCAGAATGCACTGGCGCACTTGGGAAGTGCGCCAGAACAAAAATGAACTGGCGCACCTGTGAAGTGCGCCAGTGCATTTTTGACCTGGCGCACCTGCTAAGTGCGCCCAGGTCAAAAATAACCTGCTGGCCAGGTCTGTTCTAGCCCTGGCTGGCCCGGTCGGTGTGTGGTCGAATTTCTGTGGTCTGCTATGTCATTAGGGCTAGGTGGCGGGTTTTTATTGGTCTCTCTATCTAATGAATGGTTATGATCTAACCTAGCAACATCAAGGGTCCTAATCAATTCCTAACCTCTATATAAACAACCCTAGACTAAACCCTAATCTATTCATTCAAATTAAGATTATAGCCGCCATGTTGCTGAGGAACGACAAAGAGTAGCCGCCGACTAGAGAGAGGGTTAGGAAGAAAGTTCTAAAGCCTAAAGCAATTCAAAGCAACCTAAATCTAATCAATTCAACAAAGGAATCGTGTCTCTTAATTAGAGAATTCGCCGCAACCATTGTAAGTAGAGTATTACTTTGGTATAATAAACAACTGTGTTGATGTGTATGCTTGAATTGTGGCAATGGAAGTAATTCATATTTATGCGTTCTTGTCAATTTATATACGTTTGGATATTTATGGATTATGTTATAAAGAACTACATGCGGTAGTTCTATACAAGTTTACGTTTGGAATATTGCGCAAATTATGTTATCTATGTTGAAGCTACATGTATGTAGTTGATTGAAATTTATGCGAGTTTGGGCTTTGTTATTATGCCATCATGAGGTATATTTTGTGCATAAATCATTTTGCAAGTAATTGAAACAAGTTTGGTTGTTATAGTTCATATGAAACTATGTTGGAATTTTGACACCATAATCCATATATTAAGTCATGCTTGTGAATATGGCTAGGCTATGAATGATAT
The DNA here is from genome assembly GCA_030737875.1 of Allium sativum. NCBI lineage: Eukaryota > Viridiplantae > Streptophyta > Magnoliopsida > Asparagales > Amaryllidaceae > Allium > Allium sativum. The sequence goes on along the minus strand of CM060916.1, from coordinate 102,946,588 downwards.
TTGGCACAATTGAAATCCATGATTAAGTTTATCTTGTTTAAAAGAATTATATGATGACATATGTGAGACATGGCTAGGTTAGACTCAAAAATCCCTTTTTGCAAGTTTTAAGGCAAACACCATGTTTAGGAATATTTATGCATAAGTATGTTTATACCATCGTTATGTGATTAGACTTAAACCATGATTAAGTTGAACAATGCTTTTGTGTTGGTAACAAAGTATCCCCTTTGTAAACATGTAGAAACCTTATGAACATGACATGTTTATGTTTATGCCATAAACAAAATTTAACTTTACATATGCCATGTTTATGCCAAAAGTATTTATGCCATGTTTATGCTAGAAGTATTTAGGCCATGCTTATGTTTGACATTATGCCTAAATAAGAATATAGGTTCATGTTGTAGTTAAACCTATGCAAGTTTACATGCCTTGATTTATGTCACCTATGTTTTATGACCAAAATACATGTCACCACTATGCAAGTACACCAATTTCTATTATGTATTTTCCAACGTCATATGCAAGTTCATGCGCTCATCTTCCCCTCTTTGTGTATACGCCATAAGCCTCCCCTTTCGCATGGGTAAATTGGGCTTTAAAAGGCTAAGCCCAATATATATGAACGGACGTGTAAAACGGTGGAAAATAACGTTGGGTTAAAATGAATTAATGAATGAAAATATAAAATAGAAGGGCCCAAATTCAAGTATGGGTTGGGCCCGTGATTGGTGTAATCTTTACACCATTAACTTAATAATGGGCCGCAAATATTTACATATAAATAAAGAAGAATGACAAGATATGTAAATGTAGAAAATACGATGTGTTTAACTCGAGGTTGGATTGAGTTGTGATGTAAACCTGCCCGGAACCGCCCGGCTGTCCAGTAGTCACAAAAATACCTATCCAATGTGGGAGGTTAAACATGGAGCCCAGCAAGGACCCGAGGTTAGACTGAGTTGTGGCGTAAGACTGCCCGGAACCAACCGGCAACAGGCAGCCACAACAATACCTGTCTAATGTGAGAGGTCCGGGCCTTAATAAGACAATTAAGGCTGAGTCAGGATTGTTAGGATTAAGTGGACTAAAGACTTAATCAAAATGGAACATGCTAAACTAAACGGACTGGTGGGGTTAGGTTAGGAAACACTTAACCAACTTAGCATGTTGGCTAGAGATAGAAAACCTAGTAACGGGGGACCCTTTTCAGCAGTAACCCTAAAAGGTGTATCATGATACCCTGAAACTAGGCAGGGTGGGGCACGATTACTGGGCTGATTGTAAGAGGTCAAAGCGACGGCGGTGGTGTAGCAGTGTAGGTTCTAACGGAGTGCGGGCGTGCACACACTCCGGCGCAGAAAAATAAGGCACTGGACACCAGTAGCATACCTGTGCACTCTAAGGTTGTGTCGGGTTGCCACTATGGGACTTGATACACCCCATGGTGGGACCAGCATAGGTAACTACAGACATCGGGGGCCGTAAGACACATGTAACTATGCGAGTAGGAGCCGATCATCATTGAATGGATCACATCACCCTGATTATGGGGTGCAAATTGGAAACTAGTTTATATGGGTTCAGAGATTAACATGGGGTACGATAGTATATTCGACCCTAGATAACTTAACCAAGTTTATAATGTTGCCCACTTCCTGTTTTACTTATCATACCCAGTTCTTTATTCATAGACAAAGTAGTACTAGACTTACTCAGGCTTTATGTCTGACTCTATTTTCCTTTCGTCTTCTTTCTTCCGTTTCCCCCCCAGGTCCTCAGGGAGGGAACACAGCAGCTTGACCTACCTCAACATCCAGCTTGAAGAAGAATGTATTGCTTGGACTTTCCTGTTTTTAACTATGGCTTTGGACAATCCACTATGGGGACTTTTGGCAGTTTATCTATGTTTTATTTATGCTTCTTTAAATAATGTACTCAAGACAGATTATGAAAGTGTTATGTTATGTTTTTGGAAAGGATGTTGTTGTAACACGTATTTGACTTAATGAAATAAAGTTTGTTGTTCTTCCGCTGTTTTACAAATATGTGTTCTTATATCTGTCTTGTATATCTGTGACTTGTACTTATAAACCTCCACCAAAATTAGGGCATTCCCTTTGAGAGTGACCCTAACGGAGGTGGGGTGTTTCAGTTCTCTTTCCCGTTAGTTTAGATTGGTTAAGTGTCATAGTCAATTCAAGCTAACTTAACCCTCCTTATTTATCCTGTTAAACTGGTTAAGTGTTGTCAATAACTCATGTTTACTTAACCCTACCACAAACCAAGTCGTATTGGTTAAGTATTTATTACTTAACCCTACCCATTCACCCTGTGTTGGTCAAGTGTTCCTTTTTAACTTAACATTGCCCGTCTGTTTTAACTAACATATTATTATTATTGGTCAAGTATTATCCCTTCATGTTCTAGATTAACCCCATTCCTTTATCACAACCTGATGGTTAAGGGTTCAAGTTTACTTAACCCTACGGTCTAGCCCAGCTAACATATCTAATTGGCTAAGTGTATTAGATTTTACTTAACCTCAACCTCTAGTCTAGTTAACATATTAATTTGGCTAAGTGTATTAACTTTACTTAACCCCTACAAGTCTCGTTTTGCTACCTTGAGTTTGGTTAAGTGTCTCTATGGACTTAGCCCTCCCATTCTAGCTTAATTTTGTTTAAATTGGTTAAGTGTTCCTATGGACTTAACCCTCCCATTCTAGCTTAACTGTATGGCCCTAACCCCACTCACCAGTCTGGTTGTCATGTTGAATTGGTTAAGTGTCTTAGTGAATTTAACCCTACCATTCTTGTTCTAGCTTTAATTAAATGAATTAAAGCCGCTACCACTCACATTAGACAGGTATTATTGCGACTACTGGATGTGCCGGTTGGTGCCGGGCAGGTTTACATCGCAACTCAGTCTAACCTCGGGTTGGGCATATGCGTGTTTTCTAAGTTCAAAAGGGGTTTTGATTAGTTTTCAAATCAGGTTTTGAAAGTAACCATCCCGTCCGTCGGATCTGTTAGGGATAGCCAGGGAGAGCAGGAAACTTGTATTTTCCAAACTCAAGCCTAGACACTATCCTCTCTGTCACCCTAGAACTTTCCGGTGTTTCATTAAAAGAGATATCGTTAATAAATCTTTAATTTGTCTAGATCAATATTTCCTCATTTAGGGCAAATTCTATAAGTAAATTAATCCTAATTTACTTATTTCCGAATTTCTCTCTTAATGTAAATAGTCAACATTTATTCTTACGGCCCATTTTCCCCTCTATATCATGTTTATGCTTTTTGGTATGTAAACCATACCAAATGTAGTGTCACTAACCATGATTCTGCTAATCCTGACAATTACCCCCAATTATGGCCAATTTCAAGTTTATGCCAATATACTTATCGAGCCAAATTAGCTAATCCAATTCTGATTTACATTCTGATTCACGTCAAACTAGACTTATTACTCTAGTTCACTATTCATGTAAATGCTAGATTTACATGTCAATACAAGATTCAAATTACACATCTTATAATTCATGTCAAATTTATCCAATTTGCATTTCTATGAACATGCCATAATACATGTTCCCAATTTATGCCAATTTCCAAGTTAAACTACGTTTTAGTAAATTTCATATTTTGCCCCAAATCGCATTCCCACCGTTCGTAAAATCGTGTTTCAATCTAGATTATAGATAAATCTAGATTCGTAGCAAATAGGGAATGAACCAAAGATTGCTACGAAAAGGATAGATATAACAACTAGCATAAAATGGTTTTGAACAACGACGTAGGTTCAAGAACATGGGTAGACCTAACTTAATAGGTAAATTCCCAAGGTCTCAAACCAAGAATAGACAGAGTAGGTTCAAGAACATGGGTAGACCTAACTTAATAGGTAAATTCCCATAGTCCAAAACCAAAGAAAACCAAGGACAAGCAGAATAAATAATCGGGTTTAGCCCCAATCTCAAAATCACAGAACTTAAGCAACACCTTCCTAGTCATGAATCATGGAGGTTTAATCACAGATGTCCTTGTTATGTCATAGGCAATAGTTTATGTTAATCAAAGGCATAGGTTTTGTCAAGGAAGTAATCTCATAGTCATAGTCATAGTCACAATCATAGGCAAGGTTCATAGTCATAGGCAGTGTCCATAGTCATAGGCAATGTCCATAGTCATAGGAAAATGTTCATAGTCATAGGCATATGGTTTTTAGGTCCATAGTTTCATAGTCACGGTCTTATTTGTCTTTGAATCATAACAGTTCTTAATTAGGTCCAAAGAGATTGGCACAGATTCGAATAGAAAGAAAGAGAATTGGCATATTCTTTTATCCCTTTAATTTCATGTTATGAACAAAGAAAAACATTCAAATCTAGAAATAACTGACTTACAGAGATTTAGATTAGAAAAGAAAGATGGCGTTGCTATGATTCGTAGAAAATCATTCGTTGAAGTCGTTTGAACCTCCTTTTGAATCCTAGCTTGAGTCTCTTCTTCTTGAAAGTCTTTTGAGCAGCATATCCTCGTCTTGTTTTATTTTATATATTATTTATTTATTTATATATTTTAGAGGAGGAGAAGAAGCCAGGTTCACTCAGAATCTTTGCAGCATAAGGGTAGAGAAGAATTGTGAATAGAGGAGGAGACTAGGGCTGTTTATATAATTGCTCAAGACCTTATCGTACACGCAGCGCTGAGTCAGCATTGAACCTAGTTAAAAAAAATAGTCCAGGTTCGCAGATGAATCTAGCCAAATCTTATCGTACATGCAGTGCTAAGTCAGCATTGGGTCCCACAAGCTGTTTTGGCACAGAAATTTGAATTTTGAATGTTTGAATTTCTGGAATTTATTTAAATGTTTTATTCACATGAAATATTCTTATATGTATACAATTCCTTTAACGACCATTTTACGCGTATATATATAGGCACAACTTTCATTTTATTTTCAAAATTCAAACGATGTTGCACCGTTATTTAATTCTTGCCATATTTCATTTACTATAGCCTTATCTTAAATTTTATCTTTCGTATACATATATTTCGGCATATATATATATATATATATATATATATATATATATATATATATATTCTCATGTATATACATATATTTTCTTTATTTCCTTATATGTACGTTCTTATCCTTACAAATTTTGAATTTGTATATGTACATATATTTGCATGTTAAGTTGGCCCTCTTTAAAACAGAGATAAAAATTATGCTGCCGCCGGGGTTCGAACCCCCGACCTCCATGTTACAAATCCAACGCCTTAACCAGCTGAGCTACAAAGTCTTTTGTTAATAAGTCTTAGAACAATGATAATTATTGTTCTTTCCCTAATTCTCTTTTTCATGTTAGTTATAATACTTAAATTAAACCAATGCATGAATCTTTTTCTTTTAATGTTAATGCATTATGTTTGCAAATCAGTGCATGCAACATATTTACATCTCATGCAACCAATCTTTTTTTTTTCATATATTAATTAATTTTCATTATACATCACCATATTAATCCTATCTGTGGATATATATACATTTTTAATTACATTAAAAATACGGGGTGTTACAAAGGGATAATACTTAACCATTAATAACATGTTAGTTAAAACAGACGGGCAAGGTTAAGTTAAAAAGGAACACTTAACCAATACAGGATGAATGGGTAGGATTAAGTAATAAGAAATACTTAACCAATATAACTTGGTTTGTGATAGGGTTAAGTCAACAAGAATTACTGATAACACTTAACCAGTTTAACAGGATAAATGAAGAGGGTTAAGTTAGCTTGAATTGACTAATGACACTTAACCAATCCAAATTGACGGGAAAGAGAACTAAGTAGTAAACCTTAGTTAAAAGCAGCTAAGTAGTAAACCTTAGTTAAGAAAACAACGATTCTAGAAACTAAGTGGTAAACCTTAGTTAGTAAAACTACGTAGTAATTCTTAGTATAACATGGGAAGGAGCGAATGTCCGTCTGAGTAGAAAGAAGGCTCCAACGAATTGGGTTACGAAGCCCGAGGCTTCAAGGGGACGTGAGGGTACTCCTGGTATCCCTCTGTGAGGCTACAGATGATCCTCCTGGGCTCACAGAAGTTAAGGTCTGCGTTAGAAGAACCAGGGGTATGCCTTGGTTGCAAAATATGGCAACCTAAAGACTAGGATGGACCAGCATGATTCGGCGAGAAACCGGTAGCCCTATGATAGCAACTCGTCGTCTACCATCCATCTTCAGTCAATCGAGATACGTGAAGCGGAAAGGCGGAGAACTCAAAAAGACCATATACTTGCTATCTAGTTATGGTTGCGGATGGCCATAGGAGAGTGGGGCATAGGGGGCCTGCGTATAGTTCTCATTTTTCAAGGTGTGCCTTTCATTAGTTGAGGGAGGGGTCAAGTGGGACCATAGCCACTGGAATAAAAACAGACCTTAGCATCTGCATCAGCAGATATCTGAAAGCTCCCGACCGAGTTCTGTATTTCTTGATTTGCCCTGCCACGGGACTCTGGCCGCACATTATAGGACATGTGCATCTAGACAAGCGATAACGATTCGCGATACATGCGTGGGGAAGTATAGGAACATATACCACTCTTGGTAGTGTGTCCTAGACTTAGGGGCATCGTTCGACAGGTAGCATAATCCCTAGTTGGACTAGGTGGCACAAACCCTGAATCCGAGAAGCATTCAGCAGATAGCGTAAACCCTAGTTGAATCTAGAAAGCACTTGGTAGAAAAGCCTAGATTAGGTCTAGGTAATAAATAATAAATGTATGCCTGAAGGCAATGGAAAGTACAGGGATTGGGATCACGTTTTCGTAACTAGTTGGGACACTAGTTAGGTGGTGCAGAGATATAGAAACCTGTATAACAAGGAAATAGCAAAGCGGCGAAAGTATTATGTAACAACCTGGAAAATCTGGGCCAGTTTAAAATTTTTATTTTGGCAATTTTAGCGAATTTTGATTATTTAAAATGGATTATTTTAAATAATATCGACGTGAAATTTATTTTGAATATAATTCAAACGTATATATTATACGCGTCGTCGTTAGAATATAAATAATTATATATAATTATAAATAGAATTGAAAATGGCGCGGTAGTTCGATAATTCGATTTCAAACTTCAATTGAATGTACCGGGTGCAAAACAATCCGGATTTTAGTGAAACCAAAAATAATGGAATCGAATAGAGAATATCTTTCCAACGAATCCGAAAAATCAAAATTTAGTAGCGAGAATCAAAAGATATGTCCAGTTGAAAATTCTGAATAGTCGCTATGGAATTCAGGCCCTTAAAAATGGACATTTTGCAAACGACCTCGGATTTCAGCGAAACCAGTTTTGTTGGATCCGTGATGTTAAGTTATTGCTAGATTCCAAATTTCATAATTTTTCGAATCAATATGTGAGCGTGGCAAAGGAAAACGTGTTTTGACCATTTCAGTTGATTTTAATCGACTGGAAAAATGACCATTTTTCAAACGGTCTCAGAATTCGACGAAACTAGTTTTGTTAGGACCGTATCGTCAATACGAAGCTAGAAAATATTTTTCTGCAATTTATAGAGTTCGTATGCGACCCCGGTAATTTGAAATGTACGTTTAAAAATCAATATGTTGATTTAAATGAAAATTCAACGGAAACTGATCGAAACGATCAGATCAGCTTGCGATACATATCCCATTGTGTTCGGAATGGGGGCAAAACGCTATGGGCGGCAGGCGGTGGGCCTCGTTTCGAGGTCGGATGTTAAAGTCAACCTTTATAAATAAAAAAAAAAAAAAAATTCTTTTCCCCCCCTTTTCTTCTGCCTGCCCCCCCCCCCCCCCCCCGATTTCATAAAATCGAAAAAAAAAAAAAAAAAAAAAAAGAAGGAAGCAGTAGCAGCCGCCAGCGCCGCGACCGCTCCTCCAAGCTCCACCGAAACTCCGATCATCTTCCCCCCCTCTTCCTTGCATCGCTCCCTCCTCCTCCTTCAATCCGACACCCCCCCGAAGCCGTTCGAGACCCCGAAGCCCCCCCCCCCCCGTTCAAAGCCCTAGCGCCGCCCCTCGAAGAAGCCTCCGACGTCGAGAGCCTCGTATGGCGAACCCCCCCCTTTGCTCGAAGACCGCCTGCGACACCCCCCCCCTCTGTAAGTAAAACTAACCTTTTTTTTTATTATTTATTTTTATTTATTTATTATCTTTAAAAACTGAATTTTTAATAAAGTTAAAAACTGCATTTTTATTAAAAGTTAAAACTGATTTCAAAGATTTTAAAACTGAAATCTTTAAAAGGAGAAAAACTGGATTTTTAATTAGTTTAAAACTGATTTTCTTTTTAGAGAAAAAAAAATGATTTTTATAAATAAAGTAAAAACTGTTTTTATAAAAGAATTATTAAACTGATTTCTTTTAAGGAATTTTAAAACTGATTTTATAAAAGTATTATAAAGATAAAAACTGAATTGGTTTTTATAAGCAAATAATAAACTGATTTTAAAAGCAAAAATCATATTTTTATATGTGAAAGCAAAAGGTAAAAAATCATATTTTTATATGTGAAAGCAAAAGGTAAAAATCATATTTTTATATGTGAAAGCAAAAGGTAAAAATCATATTTTTATATGTGAAAGCAAAAGGTAAAAAATCATATTTTTATATGTGAAAGCAAAAGGTAAAAATCATATTTTTCAATATTGAAAGCAAAGTCAAAATCATATTTTTATATATTGAATAGCAAACTAAAAATTCGATTTTTATATATTGAATAGCGAACTAAAAATTCGATTTTTATATATTGAATAGCAAAGTCAAAATCATATTTTTATATATTGAATAGCGAAGTAAAAATGTGATTTTTACATATGTAGAGGATACGGGCAAAGAAAGTGAAAGGAGGCGAAACGACGAAGACTTCTGCAAATGAAGAGCCGTGGAGCTAGGATAGCTATCAGTGAGAATTTCTCACCTTTCAATTTATTTTTCTAGTTATATATATATACACTAGGATGCAGACGGTGCTTAGTAGCACCCGACACAATCGTCCACAGACCATGGACTTGTTTGTTTGGCTGTTTGGTTATTGATTGCGATATTGGTTTGAATGTAGTTTGTGGTATGAATAATCGAATCGATAAATTGGTTAGGATTAGACGTGCGCCGTTATAAGGCGTAGGAGTAAGGCTAGGTTAGACCCTTACTCCAAATTTTGTGGTTTGCAAAATGAAATTGATTTGATTGATGAGTGAATGGCGTGGGCCTTCACTAGACCGGGGATAAGGCTAGGCCTCGTCCCGTTTCTAGTATCGTGCCGTTATGCCGCCGAAATTTTCTAAAATATGTTAGAAAAATAAAAATCTCATTTTATTGAATAAATGAATTGAATAGAAATTCATAGGTTGAAATAAAATGTTTTATCGTTAAAAATATAATTTTTAACGTGAATGTGATTAAATAAATATTCATTTACAAACCAGACGGTTTGTTTATGTACACCTATTTGAATGACATTGATTGGAACGATAAATTTTACACATCGCCCAACTGCACGAATAAAAAATCTGTGTTTGATTGTTTGAAACCCCACACGGGTGTTGGGATGAAATTTGAAGTTCACTCATCCTGATTGATTAAATATGTCGATCGATTGATTGACAAGCTGCTATAAGCATTAAATGTCTATATTTGATGCTTATACAGTGTAGTGCACTTTGGTTGATGGTTGATTATTCATCGTTGTTGATATATACATGTGTTGTAGAAAATCCATATAATTAACATTATATGGTAATTGATTGGGCCTCATTCCAGTTTCGAAAAAAAATTAGAAATATTTGAAATAGAAATATTTGAAATAGAAATATTCGAAATAGAATATTTGAAAATAGAAATATGTGAAGCCGTGAGGATTAGATTGACGCCATTTTGACGTGAACGATATTTATATCGATTTTATTCATTTTAAAATGAATATTGAAAAGTGATTTCGAAATCGAATATTTCGAAATGAATAGAATTGAAAACGATTTCGAAATGAATTGAATTGAAAACGATTTCGAAATGAATTGAATTGAAAACGATTTCGAAATGAATTGAATTGAAAACGATTTCGAAATGAATTGAATTGAAAACGATTTCGAAATGAATTGAATTGAAAACGATTTCGAAATGAATTGAATTGAAAACGATTTCGAAATGAATTGAATTGAAAACGATTTCGAAATGAATTGAATTGAAAACGATTTCGAAATGAATTGAATTGAAAACGAATTCGAATTGAATTGAAAGTAAATTGAAATGAATTCAAATTGAATTGAAATTTGAATTGAATAGAAATGAATTTTGAAACGAATTTATAAAGAAGAATTCAATTTTGATTTGAATTGAAAAGAAAGTTGAAATTGCTTTTGAAACGATTTCAAAACTAATTATATAATTCGTTTTAAATAGGAATCGACGAAATATATATTATATATATTATATATATAATATAATGGCCTGAATAGAACGCGCCGCGCCGCGGCAGTTCGCGAATTTCGACCATTTATTTCAAACGGACATTACGGGAGATCCGACCGTCGGATTCTCCTAAAACCGGAACCTTGGGTTCGTATCGAAAAGAGCTTTCTAACGAATGTGATAAATTGGAAATCTAACGGTTGGATTTGGAGATACGTCCAAATCAAATTCGAAAAAGGTCGCTGTAAGTGCAGTTCGATGGCCGTTGATGGAAATCGACTGTACAGGCCTTGATAAAATTATTAAAAATAGTAATAATTTGTGTAAAATCATAAGAAATGATTTAGAAAGAATTGGGATGAAAAACTCCATATTTGAAAGGATAAAAATAGATTTTTATCGAAATGAACTAGTTTTGAACTAGAATTATAATTCTATTTATTTTTAAATAAATAAATTGAATTTGAAAAGGGGTTTGAAAATAACCAAAATTTCCAATGATTGCATTGGAGTGGATTTGAATCGAAATTGTCTTCGGAATATTTCGATGTTGGAATTCGTGATTATACAGGTGTTGGTATGGAAATTTGAAAGATATATATTTATATCGCTATTTCCAATACGACATTTGTTAGTCGTAGAGTTCGATATTGAATATAAGCCGATATATTTTCTATTCAGAGCCTTGTATTGAATATCGAATGTGATTTGGGTTTGTCGTGAATGGTGTCTTCACTAACACTGTTCTTGAACCCAGTTGAGAAATGATTAAATCTTTTTATTTAGATTTAATGAAGTGTACCAATTAAATGATATTTAATTGGAATTGAATTGATATTGATTTTTGGGTTTATCGTGAACAGTGTTTTAAATAACACTTGTTCTTTAACCCGATAATTAATGAATGTGACTTTGGGTTTATCGTGAACCGTGTTTTAAATGACACTGATTCTTTAACCCAGTCGAAGATTAAGACTAAGTGGAGTTTTAATGAATCTTTAATTAGATTGAAATGATCGAAAATGGAGTATCACCAGTTTTGCTCCAGGCGATAGTTAAATCTTTAATTAGATTTGAACGTGAAATGGTAATGGAATTTACCGATAACACTGTGGTGTTAGATATGAAGTATAACCAGTTTTACTTCATGGGATGAATAGGTTGGGATTGGGAAATTTAAAACAAATGATTACTTCGGTAAGGTTCGCTAATCCCGACTAGTTTGAATTGATATTCGAAAGTTGATTAAAGAATAAATTCAAGGAATTTATCTTTGATAAAATTAATGGGAATCTTTCCCTATGAATGTGAAATCAGAAACTAACTGTCGGTTAGCTAAGCAGAATGGTTTTCTGAATATTGATCTGATGTTGGTTTCGGCCTTCGGGGTTAATATTTGGGGAATTATTCTCTTGATTAATTTACGGTTAGTGACTGATGAATTGGAATGAGGCGTATGTTGTGTTTGTGTAACACTTTTATAATATATACGCGAGTTATTCGGAAAGACCGGGTTTATCCCATTCTGAATAACTGATACGACGATAAGTCGAAGATAAAGACGATGGTCGAAGACCGGAGGTCTTCATGTCGTTTGGGTAATTACTGATGATCTTGATTGGGCTGTACACCCAAGAAGATGGAAACAGTTAGTGATCGTCCAGACGTACTTGGAGATCGATGGATATGCGGGGTACTAGGTGCCTCCGGTTTCGTTCAGACCCAGAACGGACTTGTAAATGGACTGTGTGTCTGACATCGGATTTCATTCTGTGTGACTGATATCGGTTGCATAGGATGGTTTGCCTGTGTGGCATGCTAAGATGCAAATGATCAAGGCTTCTGTTGAAAAGCAAAGTCTTGTGGTGATGATCAAAGCACGGCCTTTGTGGCGTAGCTTTGTGTAACGTTTACCTCGCGTGTTTCACACCAGGTATGGACCAAAAACGGGAGACGGACCTCAGGGAGGGCCTGCGTTTCCTCCTAGCTAGAAGTGGCGTCAGTGGTTTTACACGCCCTGACGAGTTTGACTTATGTGGTTGTTGCTGTTGCGAGGCGCCTCGGTTAGATCGGACGATCCGGGTCCGATGGAGTCATTCGTTGGCTCGCTTACGCCCCAAAGGGTGGCGAAACGTAGTGCTCAGGCATTTTTAATCCACTCCGTGTGGACCGGCCCTGACGATCCAAGGGTCGATGCGTTCTGATCCTGAGACTCGGGCTAGGCAGTCTCGAATCGGTTGAGGACTATCTTTTGCCTCGGTTCATAGACGGAAATCCAATTTCCAAATACGTGACATTTGCGGTTTTATTTGTAAACCTATATATGGCGACATGATATATGGTACCCATGCCGCCTATGATTGATACTTATGATTTGAAGTTGTTTTATACACTATGCACTTATGATAGTATCAAGTGATTTGATTTAAACGTATCAAGCATTCTTTGGCTGTTATAAGGGAAAACCCTATCCCCCGGCTTGCGTTGCATTGTGTGATAGGACCTGGGTCTTATAACAGCTTCATTTTTCTTTATTTAGCATTGCGCTGTTTGTTTTATGCACTGGTATTCTTGGGAGGAAACCCGTTCCGTGTTATACGGCGTGGTCCCTTGATTTTACCTAATGATTTTAAATAAAGATTAATAACTGTTTTAGTTCTCACACCAGTCACATGACTGACCTGGAGTTTATTGTTTTAACCTAAACTCTGGGTGCCCTTATTTTCGACACGGGAAGCTTGTAGTTTTGGTTTTGCAGATTTATATTCACAGGATCCTGGTTTACAGCTGGAACGATATCCGGAAAGCTTTGTATCCGTATATCTCATTCTAGTTGTGTATTGTATTATTTTTCCGCTGCGATGTATTTAAATGTAATTTAAATCTCTGATATTTCTGTGTAATATATATTCATTTATACTCTGTATATTCTTGTAATCTGATGCATTGTTGTAATAACAATGAAATGTTCTTCTGTATGCGTTCTGTTTTGTCGTGTTCTCAAACGATAGGGCGTTTCGAACGGCCTGAATCGGTTTAGCGACTGGTTCGGACCGAGCGAAATTCCTTGCCGTCACAGTTGGTATCAGAGCTTTGGTTTACAAAGCTCAGAGAACAAGACACATTAGAAACATACGAAAGAATTCATCAGATATTGGATTAGCAATATCCAATGGGAATGACTCGTTAGAGATGGGATCAGTAGTATCCTAGAACGAGTGTGAAGAGTATATTTTTAAAATGAAAACAAACTTTTGTTTTGAAAATTTAAATCAATTATTCGTATTTGATTTTCTATTTATATTGATGTGGACAATCCAGTATATATAGATTTTGCGTATACGTCTGATCCGCGTGTATTCGAAATTTTAATATATTGGATAGATATAGCATCGCACTCTAGTCGCCCGAAGATGGTACTGATGATTGTCATGACATCATCAGTATTTATGTTCGTGTCTCGAAGGTGTGATTTTCTATATATTTCCATTAGGCTGGTGTGAGAACCCAAAACTTATATATAGCTAGAATTCATTGTTGTGATTTGGCATCAAAAACGTGATTTTTATATATATATCAAATTATGAATTTGAAACTTTAAATTTCACTAATTGATTGATGTTTGTGTTGCTTGTTTAATTGTTTGATAATTTTTAACCAATTAGCCTAATTAAATCACATACTGACTTATATTGAAAATTGGTCGCATTTGCTTGCATATACATATACTTATATTGAACATGTCATAGCAAGGAGGCTAGAGCCAGAGAATAAAATTTGTTTGCCCGACAAATAGGTACATGTTTACTACATAATTTCCTGTTTTGTTTGGGTGATGATGATTTTGTGAGCCTATTGGCTAGCCGCTTGGCTTTTTCTTTTTCTTTTTGAGATCTGAAGGACCGGGGAAGCTATTTGAAATTCCCCGATGCTCCCGGTGCAGGGGAGGTTATGGCGAAATTTTTCGAAAATTTAGGGAGTTAGCCAAATTTTTGAAATTTTGAAAATTCTCAGAAACTAAAGAGTTGGAGAATAGAAGCCAGATCGAGCGTAGAGTTGAATAATCAAACCGCTTTCGACTTTGTTCCTTTTCGGGGACGAAAAGTTTTAAGTGGGGGAGATTGTAACAACCCGGAAAATCTGGGCCAGTTTAAAATTTTTATTTTGGCAATTTTAGCGAATTTTGATTATTTAAAATGAATTATTTTAAATAATATCGACGTGAAATTTATTTTGAATATAATTCAAACGTATATATTATACGCGTCGTCGTTAGAATATAAATAATTATATATAATTATAAATAGAATTGAAAATGGCGCGGTAGTTCGATAATTCGATTTCAAACTTCAATTGAATGTACCGGGTGCAAAACAATCCGGATTTTAGTGAAACCAAAAATAATGGAATCGAATAGAGAATATCTTTCCAACGAATCCGAAAAATCAAAATTTAGTAGCGAGAATCAAAAGATATGTCCAGTTGAAAATTCTGAATAGTCGCTATGGAATTCAGGCCCTTAAAAATGGACATTTTGCAAACGACCTCGGATTTCGGCGAAACCAGTTTTGTTGGATCCGTGATGTTAAGTTATTGCTAGATTCCAAATTTCATAATTTTTCGAATCAATATGTGAGCGTGGCAAAGGAAAACGTGTTTTGACCATTTCAGTTGATTTTAATCGACTGGAAAAATGACCATTTTTCAAACGGTCTCAGAATTCGACGAAACTAGTTTTGTTAGGACCGTATCGTCAATACGAAGCTAGAAAATATTTTTCTGCAATTTATAGAGTTCGTATGCGACCCCGGTAATTTGAAATGTACGTTTAAAAATCAATATGTTGATTTAAATGAAAATTCAACGGAAACTGATCGAAACGATCAGATCAGCTTGCGATACATATCCCATTGTGTTCGGAATGGGGGCAAAACGCTATGGGCGGCAGGCGGTGGGCCTCGTTTCGAGGTCGGATGTTAAAGTCAACCTTTATAAATAAAAAAAAAAACAAAAAAATTATTCTTTTCCCCCCCTTTTCTTCTGCCTGCCCCCCCCCCCCCCCCCGATTTCATAAAATCGAAAACAAAAAAAAAAAAAGAAAAAAAAGAAGGAAGCAGTAGCAGCCGCCAGCGCCGCGACCGCTCCTCCAAGCTCCACCGAAACTCCGATCATCTTCCCCCCCTCTTCCTTGCATCGCTCCCTCCTCCTCCTTCAATCCGACACCCCCCCGAAGCCGTTCGAGACCCCGAAGCCCCCCCCGTTCAAAGCCCTAGCGCCGCCCCTCGAAGAAGCCTCCGACGTCGAGAGCCTCGTATGGCGAACCCCCCCCCTTTGCTCGAAGACCGCCTGCGACACCCCCCCCCCTCTGTAAGTAAAACTGACCTTTTTTTTATTATTTATTTTTATTTATTTATTATCTTTAAAAACTGAATTTTTAATAAAGTTAAAAACTGCATTTTTATTAAAAGTTAAAACTGATTTCAAAGATTTTAAAACTGAAATCTTTAAAAGGAGAAAAACTGGATTTTTAATTAGTTTAAAACTGATTTTCTTTTTAGAGAAAAAAAATGATTTTTATAAATAAAGTAAAAACTGTTTTTATAAAAGAATTATTAAACTGATTTCTTTTAAGGAATTTTAAAACTGATTTTATAAAAGTATTATAAAGATAAAAACTGAATTGGTTTTTATAAGCAAATAATAAACTGATTTTAAAAGCAAAAATCATATTTTTATATGTGAAAGCAAAAGGTAAAAAATCATATTTTTATATGTGAAAGCAAAAGGTAAAAATCATATTTTTATATGTGAAAGCAAAAGGTAAAAATCATATTTTTATATGTGAAAGCAAAAGGTAAAAAATCATATTTTTATATGTGAAAGCAAAAGGTAAAAATCATATTTTTCAATATTGAAAGCAAAGTCAAAATCATATTTTTATATATTGAATAGCGAACTAAAAATTCGATTTTTATATATTGAATAGCGAACTAAAAATTCGATTTTTATATATTGAATAGCAAAGTCAAAATCATATTTTTATATATTGAATAGCGAAGTAAAAATGTGATTTTTACATATGTAGAGGATACGGGCAAAGAAAGTGAAAGGAGGCGAAACGACGAAGACTTCTGCAAATGAAGAGCCGTGGAGCTAGGATAGCTATTAGTGAGAATTTCTCACCTTTCAATTTATTTTTCTAGTTATATATATATACACTAGGATGCAGACGGTGCTTAGTAGCACCCGACACAATCGTCCACAGACCATGGACTTGTTTGTTTGGCTGTTTGGTTATTGATTGCGATATTGGTTTGAATGTAGTTTGTGGTATGAATAATCGAATCGATAAATTGGTTAGGATTAGACGTGCGCCGTTATAAGGCGTAGGAGTAAGGCTAGGTTAGACCCTTACTCCAAATTTTGTGGTTTGCAAAATGAAATTGATTTGATTGATGAGTGAATGGCGTGGGCCTTCACTAGACCGGGGATAAGGCTAGGCCTCGTCCCGTTTCTAGTATCGTGCCGTTATGCCGCCGAAATTTTCTAAAATATGTTAGAAAAATAAAAATCTCATTTTATTGAATAAATGAATTGAATAGAAATTCATAGGTTGAAATAAAATGTTTTATCGTTAAAAATATAATTTTTAACGTGAATGTGATTAAATAAATATTCATTTACAAACCAGACGGTTTGTTTATGTACACCTATTTGAATGACATTGATTGGGACGATAAATTTTACACATCGCCCAACTGCACGAATAAAAAATCTGTGTTTGATTGTTTGAAACCCCACACGGGTGTTGGGATGAAATTTGAAGTTCACTCATCCTGATTGATTAAATATGTCGATCGATTGATTGACAAGCTGCTATAAGCATTAAATGTCTATATTTGATGCTTATACAGTGTAGTGCACTTTGGTTGATGGTTGATTATTCATCGTTGTTGATATATACATGTGTTGTAGAAAATCCATATAATTAACATTATATGGTAATTGATTGGGCCTCATTCCAGTTTCGAAAAAAAATAGAAATATTTGAAATAGAAATATTTGAAATAGAAATATTTGAAATAGAAATATTCGAAATAGAATATTTGAAAATAGAAATATGTGAAGCCGTGAGGATTAGATTGACGCCATTTTGACGTGAACGATATTTATATCGATTTTATTCATTTTAAAATGAATATTGAAAAGTGATTTCGAAATCGAATATTTCGAAATGAATAGAATTGAAAACGATTTCGAAATGAATTGAATTGAAAACGATTTCGAAATGAATTGAATTGAAAACGATTTCGAAATGAATTGAATTGAAAACGATTTCGAAATGAATTGAATTGAAAACGATTTCGAAATGAATTGAATTGAAAACGATTTCGAAATGAATTGAATTGAAAACGATTTCGAAATGAATTGAATTGAAAACGATTTCGAAATGAATTGAATTGAAAACGATTTCGAAATGAATTGAATTGAAAACGAATTCGAATTGAATTGAAAGTAAATTGAAATGAATTCAAATTGAATTGAAATTTGAATTGAATAGAAATGAATTTTGAAACGAATTTATAAAGAAGAATTCAATTTTGATTTGAATTGAAAAGAAAGTTGAAATTGCTTTTGAAACGATTTCAAAACTAATTATATAATTCGTTTTAAATAGGAATCGACGAAATATATATTATATATATTATATATATAATATAATGGCCTGAATAGAACGCGCCGCGCCGCGGCAGTTCGCGAATTTCGACCATTTATTTCAAACGGACATTACGGGAGATCCGACCGTCGGATTCTCCTAAAACCGGAACCGTTGGGTTCGTATCGAAAAGAGCTTTCTAACGAATGTGATAAATTGGAAATCTAACGGTTGGATTTGGAGATACGTCCAAATCAAATTCGAAAAAGGTCGCTGTAAGTGCAGTTCGATGACCGTTGATGGAAATCGACTGTACAGGCCTTGATAAAATTATTAAAAATAGTAATAATTTGTGTAAAATCATAAGAAATGATTTAGAAAGAATTGGGATGAAAAACTCCATATTTGAAAGGATAAAAATAGATTTTTATCGAAATGAACTAGTTTTGAACTAGAATTATAATTCTATTTATTTTTAAATAAATAAATTGAATTTGAAAAGGGGTTTGAAAATAACCAAAATTTCCAATGATTGCATTGGAGTGGATTTGAATCGAAATTGTCTTCGGAATATTTCGATGTTGGAATTCGTGATTATACAGGTGTTGGTATGGAAATTTGAAAGATATATATTTATATCGCTATTTCCAATACGACATTTGTTAGTCGTAGAATTCGATATTGAATATAAGCCGATATATTTTCTATTCAGAGCCTTGTATTGAATATCGAATGTGATTTGGGTTTGTCGTGAATGGTGTCTTCACTAACACTGTTCTTGAACCCAGTTGAGAAATGATTAAATCTTTTTATTTAGATTTAATGAAGTGTACCAATTAAATGATATTTAATTGGAATTGAATTGATATTGATTTTTGGGTTTATCGTGAACAGTGTTTTAAATAACACTTGTTCTTTAACCCGATAATTAATGAATGTGACTTTGGGTTTATCGTGAACCGTGTTTTAAATGACACTGATTCTTTAACCCAGTCGAAGATTAAGACTAAGTGGAGTTTTAATGAATCTTTAATTAGATTGAAATGATCGAAAATGGAGTATCACCAGTTTTGCTCCAGGCGATAGTTAAATCTTTAATTAGATTTGAACGTGAAATGGTAATGGAATTTACCGATAACACTGTGGTGTTAGATATGAAGTATAACCAGTTTTACTTCATGGGATGAATAGGTTGGGATTAGGAAATTTAAAACAAATGATTACTTCGGTAAGGTTCGCTAATCCCGACTAGTTTGAATTGATATTCAAAAGTTGATTAAAGAATAAATTCAAGGAATTTATCTTTGATAAAATTAATGGGAATCTTTCCCTATGAATGTGAAATCAGAAACTAACTGTCGGTTAGCTAAGCAGAATGGTTTTCTGAATATTGATCTGATGTTGGTTTCGGCCTTCGGGGTTAATATTTGGGGAATTATTCTCTTGATTAATTTACGGTTAGTGACTGATGAATTGGAATGAGGCGTATGTTGTGTTTGTGTAACACTTTTATAATATATACGCGAGTTATTCGGAAAGACCGGGTTTATCCCATTCTGAATAACTGATACGACGATAAGTCGAAGATGAAGACGATGGTCGAAGACCGGAGGTCTTCATGTCGTTTGGGTAATTACTGATGATCTTGATTGGGCTGTACACCCAAGAAGATGGAAACAGTTAGTGATCGTCCAGACGTACTTGGAGATCGATGGATATGCGGGGTACTAGGTGCCTCCGGTTTCGTTCAGACCCAGAACGGACTTGTAAATGGACTGTGTGTCTGACATCGGATTTCATTCTGTGTGACTGATATCGGTTGCATAGGATGGTTTGCCTGTGTGGCATGCTAAGATGCAAATGATCAAGGCTTCTGTTGAAAAGCAAAGTCTTGTGGTGATGATCAAAGCACGGCCTTTGTGGCGTAGCTTTGTGTAACGTTTACCTCGCGTGTTTCACACCAGGTATGGACCAAAAACGGGAGACGGACCTCAGGGAGGGCCTGCGTTTCCTCCTAGCTAGAAGTGGCGTCAGTGGTTTTACACGCCCTGACGAGTTTGACTTATGTGGTTGTTGCTGTTGCGAGGCGCCTCGGTTAGATCGGACGATCCGGGTCCGATGGAGTCATTCGTTGGCTCGCTTACGCCCCAAAGGGCGGCGAAACGTAGTGCTCAGGCATTTTTAATCCACTCCGTGTGGACCGGCCCTGACGATCCAAGGGTCGATGCGTTCTGATCCTGAGACTCGGGCTAGGCAGTCTCGAATCGGTTGAGGACTATCTTTTGCCTCGGTTCATAGACGGAAATCCAATTTCCAAATACGTGACATTTGCGGTTTTATTTGTAAACCTATATATGGCGACATGATATATGGTACCCATGCCGCCTATGATTGATACTTATGATTTGAAGTTGTTTTATACACTATGCACTTATGATAGTATCAAATGATTTGATTTAAACGTATCAAGCATTCTTTGGCTGTTATAAGGGAAAACCCTATCCCCCGGCTTGCGTTGCATTGTGTGATAGGACCTGGGTCTTATAACAGCTTCATTTTTCTTTATTTAGCATTGCGCTGTTTGTTTTATGCACTGGTATTCTTGGGAGGAAACCCGTTCCGTGTTATACGGCGTGGTCCCTTGATTTTACCTAATGATTTTAAATAAAGATTAATAACTGTTTTAGTTCTCACACCAGTCACATGACTGACCTGGAGTTTATTGTTTTAACCTAAACTCTGGGTGCCCTTATTTTCGACACGGGCAGCTTGTAGTTTTGGTTTTGCAGATTTATATTCACAGGATCCTGGTTTACAGCTGGAACGATATCCGGAAAGCTTTGTTTCCGTATATCTCATTCTAGTTGTGTATTGTATTATTTTTCCGCTGCGATGTATTTAAATGTAATTTAAATCTCTGATATTTCTGTGTAATATATATTCATTTATACTCTGTATATTCTTGTAATCTGATGCATTGTTGTAATAACAATGAAATGTTCTTCTGTATGCGTTCTGTTTTGTCGTGTTCTCAAACGATAGGGCGTTTCGAACGGCCTGAATCGGTTTAGCGACTGGTTCGGACCGAGCGAAATTCCTTGCCGTCACATATTAGAGCATATCCAGTTTATCTTATCTTAGCATGTCTTGTGATTATCTTGTCTAGTCTTGCTGACCCTATCGTCTTGGTGTTATCTTGTATTCAGTTAATTCATGTCGTTTTGGTTTTCCATGTTCACATGCTAGAAGTTACTGAACTTACTCAGGCTTTATGTCTGACTCTGTTTTTCTTTCGTCTTCTTTTCTTCCGTTCCCCCCCCCCCAGGTAGTAAAGGAGGGAATAGTATAGCTCAGGTTAAGTTGGACTGTCACTCTTCCCCAGCTTGAAGATTTGTCGAAGTTTTGCTTGGATTCTCTTTTCAGATGCTATGGCTGGCTCTTGCTAAAAAAATTGGGGATTATAAATGTTGTTTTATGCTTCCTTATTTTGTAAGACAGATGATACTCTGATATTATAAAGAAATCGTTGTACAAACTATTTTATCAATAAAGCAAAGTTTTACTTTCCGCTATTTAAATTTTTGTCTGTCTTTTAATTTATCTGCATCTTTTACCCTAAATGCTCCACAGGACTTAGTGCATTCCCTTTGTGAGTGACACTAACGGATGTGGGGTGTTACACCAGCCGTGACATTTATATTATTTTCACTTGTGTGGTTGTTACTCTTGCGAGGCGCCTCGGATATATCGTTGACTGTGTGGAGCCGATGGAGTCATTTGGCTCATTTACGCCCCAAAGGGCTGGGAAACGCAGTGTTTAGGCATTTTAATCCACATCGGTGGTTCGGCCCTATGGCTTCTAAGGGTCACTCGAGCTCTGATCCTAAGACACGGGCTAGAGCATCTCGAATCGGTAGAGGACGATTCCTGGCCTCGGTTCACAAACGGAAATCCAATTTCCGAATACGTGATTTTGCGGTTTATTTGTAGAACTAGTATGGCGACATGATATATGGTACCCATGCCGTCTGTGATTGATACTTATGATTGAAATTGTTTTGACACTATAACTTATAGTAATAATAAAAGATGAAATTTAGTGTATCAAGCATTCTTTGGCTATTATAAGGTAAAACCTTATCCTCCGGGTTATGTTGCATTGTGTGATGGGACCTGGGTCTAATAATAGTTTCAATGTTCTTTATTTAGCATTGCGCTGTTGTTTTATGCACTGGTATTCTTGGGAGGAACCCGTTCCGTGTTATACGGCGTGGTCCCTCTATTTACCTAACTTTAAAATAAAGATTAATAACTGTTTTAGTTCTCACACCAGTCACATGACTGACCTGGAGTCTATTGTTTTAACCTAAACTCTGGGTGCCCTTATTTTGACACGGGCAGCTAGTAGTTTTGGTTTTGCAGATGTATATTCACAGGAACCTGGTTTACAGCTCGAACGATACCCGGAAAACTCTGTATCCGTGTATTACTTTCGGTTGTGTTTTGTATTATTTTCCGCTGCTATGAAATGTATTGTAATCTCTGATATTTAGTGAATGTATAATATTGATTTATACTCTATATATTCTTGTATTCTGATGGAATTGTTGTAATTAACAATGAAAAGTTCTTCTGTTTGCGTTCCGATGTGTCTTGTCCTCTAAGTATCCGCTCTTTCCTTAACGGGGAAGTTACGGGTCTTTACAGTATCTGTGTCTGTGATACTGTGATTCTATGATTTATTCTATTTACCTCAGAAGCTATTAACAATCTGTCATTTTCGAGCAGTTCGAGTTGGTTTAATTACCAGTTTGAAGTGATCGAAAATGGCGGGTCGTTACATAAATAGAGCTTCAATATCTGGTTCTGACCTATATCTTCTACTTCAACCACTCATTTTTCAATGTCAGCAAATAGCAAACAAAGTGTCAGGCCAACAGAAAAGGTATTTTTAAGCATAGAGACATATATTTAAATGTATATGCATCTATCGGGGTGTTTTTCATTCTTCTACACTCATTCTAGAATATTGCTGATCCTATCTTAAATGAGTTATTCGTCATAGAATACTACTGATTATATTTCTGACGAGTTCGTTAATATGTTATATTCCGGAACTAAGCTTAACCAAAGCATTGATACCACGTGTGACGACCCCAAACAATCATTATCAATCATTCGTATTTTTCAACCAAATTTTACGTCAACCAAAATCCAAACAATAACAACCAATACATACATTCATGGTCTACGGACAAGGTGAGTGTGTGTGTGTGTATATGTATATATTTCCATTTCGTTTCAATTACATTCAACGCACATATGATTTCTACAACGCATATATAACCTATGCATCGCACATATAATTTATACAACGCTTATACATGAGGTGTACAACGCTTATATAACTTATACATCGATTATATAATTTATACATCGCCATTCCATATCGTTCATAATTTAAAAATCCCACATTGGGTTCCGCTCCTCCAAAAACCGTAGGAAGCTCCAAAAATTCTCCGGTCTCTTCTAGAATGTAGAAGGCATCCTCACGGTCCTGGTATCTCTTGTTTCACTGGATTTCGAGCACAAATGAAAAAGATATGATTTTTAGAAGTTAATCACACTTTGCGAAGGTTTTAAATTGTTGAAATTGGTTCAAAATAAATTAACCATATAACTTTTTAAATGATTCAAAACTAGGTTTGAATCTTTCTCCCAATCCCCTGCACAAGGTCAAGATCGGGTGGTATAGCGTCGAAGGGCTTGGGAAGAGCTTCCCGGCGCCGTGTGCTACCTTTAGTTCAATGGCGGTCTCGAGGTGCGGCGGCAGCCTGAAACGCTCAACTTTGAGGGCGTGGATCTTCTCGATGGCACAACAATACGAGGCCTGGTGGGTATGGATTTGAAGTTTCGAGGTGCTCTTCAAAAAACACTAGATCTCATGATTTTATTGAGTGGCTTGGAAGAAAAAGAGGAGAGAAGCAAGGAACGTGAGCCGCCGTTCATTGAGAGAGAGGTTACGGGTTTAGTCAGATCCTAGAAGAAAGAGAAATGAATTTTCAATGGTCCAAGAATTTTATTTATATATTTAATTCTTTAATTTTCAAAAATACCCATCCTTTCATACGAACTCCAGTTTAAACCCAACGACTGTCACCCCTAGCTAATTACCCTATTTCGAACACAATGGAATATGTTTCGTAGGCCCTTTCGACTGTTTCAGTCAGTTTTTCTTCAAATTAAAATATAAAACATTCAAATATGGATTTGAACATACATTTTAATTTGCGGGGCCGCATAATAATTCTAAAATTCCACAAAAATAAATCAAGCTATGTCTGGACGATACGGTCTCAACAAAACTGGTTTCGTCAAATTTGGAGATCATTTGAAAAATGGCCATTTTCTTGTCGATCCAAATTGACTGAAATTAACCAAACACATTTTATTTTGCAACGCTCACCTATTAAGTCCAAAAATTATGGAATTTGGAATCTAGCAATAATTTGACTTTCCGGATCCAGCAAAAGTGGTTTGGTCGAAAATGGAGGTCGTTTGAAAAATGTCTATTTTCATGGGTTATATTAATTCCATAGCGACCTTTCTGAAAATTCATTTAGCCATAGCTTTTTATTCCTACTATGAAATTTCGATTTTTCAGATTCCTTAGAAAGAACTTCTCAAATAGATTCCAGTTTTCATAATTTTTGGAACTAATATGTGAGCGTGGTGAGTTTAAACGTGTTTGGTACTTTCGGTTTGAATTTAATCGACTGGAAAATGACCTTTTTTCAAACGGTCTCCAAATTCGATGAAATTAGTTTTGTTAGGACCATGTCTTCAAAACATAGCTAGATTTATTTTTCTGAAATTTTTTGGAGTCAATATGTGGCCCCAGTAAATTAAAATGTACGTTGAAATCAATTTTGAACGATATATTAATTTATATTTTAATTTTGATGAAAACTGATCGAAACAGTCGAATTGGCTTGCAGGACATATCCCACTATGTCCAGAACGTGGGTAATTAGCTAGGGGCGATAGTTGGTGGGTTCGATTTGGAGTTGAATGGAAAAGTTGCCTTTTATGGAAATAAAAATAATATATAAATATAAACTAAACCCTAATTTCATTCATTTGAAAAATAAATAAAAAGGTCATCATTTTCCCCAATACCGCTCAGCCGATCCCGTCACTTACCCCCCATTTCCATCGCGCGGCCCTCCCCACTGCCAGCGCGACGACGCCGCCCCCTCCTCCCCCCTCTGTCTTCTTCCTCTTCTACCAAACCTAACCGCCGCCGTTGACCCCACATCCCCCTCCGCCGACCACCCGTCAAGCCGCCATCCCATCAGACCCCACACCACTGCCTGCAGCCACCCAAGTCCGGCCTTGGGCCTCTCTTCAATAAAAATTCAATTTTTATATATTTTCATGTTTGCAAATAACTCCCTGACGCTCTTTAGCCCATAACTTCCAATCCGAGCACTTCTGGCCAAAACTCTACACTACCAAAATCGAAGAGCATGATTTTCTCTTTGATTTGGGTATATGGGAGTCATATTTTGGATTGTGGAGCCGCCCGAAAAACACATCCAAAATCTGCTGTTCCCGATTTCTGGAGAAATGGAGCATTTTCGGAAGAAAGACCACTTGGCAAAAGTCATCTGAAATAACGCGTTTAAGCTAGTAAAAATGACCATGTGAAGGTTTGAGCTCGTTAGCAAAGTCTAGGATCAGAACAGCGGATCAAAACGTCAGAAAAGCACGGCGTAATGGATCCCAATGTGAGAAACCCTTCTCACTCTAATTATTTTACAGTTAAATATATACTAGGATGCGGACGGGGATTAGAAGCCCTTGACACTATTTATTGTAAAACCATGATTGCTGGTTTGAATTGTATTGTGGAAATTTGGTTGTGTTGAAAATTGATTGTATTGTGGTGTATTGAATGTGATTGACTATTGTGTATGGAGCGAGCCAGTATCAGGAGAGGAGTAATGCTAGACATTACTCCGGTTCTAATATCGCACCGTTATAATTCTGAAAGTTTCTCAAATAAATATTATTCATTAAAAATATAATTTTTAATGTGCTTGTGAACTGTGTAAAATATTCATGTTGTAACAACCTGGAAAATCAGAACCAATTTAAATTTTTCATTTTAAGAAATTTGGTTAGAAAATGTGCTAGAATTTAGAAATTCCATTTTTAAATAATATTAAAGCTATTAAAAATAGCCATTTTACAAACGGCCTCCTTTTTCGATGAAACCATTTTTGGCAGATCTGGAATGTCAAATTATTGCTTAGTTTAATTTTCCATAATTTTTGGAATTAATATGTGAGCGTAGTAAATTAAAACCGTGTTCGATAATTTCTATTGAATTTAATCGACCGTTAAAAAGGCCATTTTTCAAACGGTCTCCAAATTCAATGAAATTAATTTTGTTACGACTGTATCTTCAAAACATTGCTAGGTTTATTTTTTCGGGAATTTTTGGAGGCCGTATGTGGCCCCGGTAAATTTAAATGTACGATCGAATTAAATAAATAAATAATTTTAATTTTAATTTAAAGAAAACGGACTGAAAACAATCAATTGGGCTGACGTGAACTAGCCCATTGTGTCCGGAACGGGGGCATTCGGGTAGGGACAACTCTCGTTGGGCTGAAATTGGAGCTAAAACATATTAACGCGCTTAAACCCAATAATTAAGAGGTTTAATATTATTTTATTATAAATATATCACACAAAACCGTAATTCCTCTTTATACAGTAACCGCCACACTTCAACCAATGGCCAGAATAGCTCCTCTCTTCCTCCCTTAATTTCTTTCAATCCATACTATAAAACTTCTTGCTCCTTTAGAGTTTATTGTAGAGAATTTCACGAGCTTCGATTCCATACGGGGTTGATCAAAAACCATGAAGTATTCGCGACGAAACAGAGAACCAAACCCCCACTGTTTGCGCCGCCGCCCCTTCCCCTTGCTCTGGTCGAGCTACGCGCCATGGGTCCCCTTTTGGGCGTGCCTCCTTCCTCTCCGACGTGGTGGTGATGGATTGTCGTGAAGTCAAGTGATTGGATCGATAACCTTAGACGTAGATTCGAACAAAATAAAGGAAGTCAAGACCTTGATACGGATAGAGGAAGAAGAAGGGTATTTTTCCCTTTATTATTTAATTAATTTATTTTAAAATGTTATCTACCTAAATAAAATCATAACTATTGCATACGAATTTGGAATTGAACGATTTCAGAACCGCTGCGATCGTGGGTCCGAGATCTACATTTCTGGACTGATTAGAACCAATTTAGAGTAGATCAGATTTTGGGAAAAAATTCAATTCTGTATTATTCGGAATTAAAAGCACTGTGAGAAATTTTACTTTTTTAAATATAATTAAAAATTTATTAATCATGGTTGCAGTATTACCCATATGCTGTTCAATTCTATTGATTGTCATACGTGATTTGATCAGGAATTGATATTGTTATGTAGATCTATCGATTTGATAATTGTCATTTTTGACAAATTAGAATTATATTTGTCATTTTTGACAAATTAGAATTGTTAATTTATATTTGTCATTTTTGACAAATTAGAATTGTTAAATTATATTTGTCATTTTTGACAAATTAGAATTGTTAAATTATAATTATCATTTTTGACAAATGAGAATTGTTAAATTATAATTGTCATTGTTGACAAATTAGAAATGAAAATTATAATTGTCATTGTTGAAAATTAGAATTGTTAAATTAAAATTGTCATTGTTGACAAATTAGAATTATTGAATCAAAATAATTGAAATAAAAAGGACATTTTTATTGAATCAAAATAGTTGAAATAAAAAGGACATTTTTATTGAAACAAAAATATTCATTATTTCAAAATAGTATAGTTGAAACAAAATGAACATTTTTGTCAAAATAGTTTAGTTGAAACAAAATCAACATTTTTGTCAAAATAATTTTGTTGAAACAAAATGAACATTTTTGCCAAAACAGTTTGGTTGAAACAAAATGAACATTTTTGTCAAAATAGTTTAGTTGAAAAAAAAATATACATTTTTGTCAAAATATATTAGTTGAAACAATATATGCATTTTTGTGAAGATATATTTGTTGAAACAAAAATTTACATTTTGTCAAAATACGATGGTTGAAAACAAAAATTACATTTTTGCTAAATAGATTTGAGTTATAACAAAAATAACATTTTTGGTTAAATAGATTTGTTTGTGAGTCAAAATATTAATTTTGTCAAACTAGAATTGTCAACATAAATGCAATCATCACTTATATTCATTTTGTTAAACTAGGTTTGTTAACAAAATGAAATTATCACTTATATTCATTTTGTTAAACTAGAATTGTTAACAGAATGAAATTATCACTTATATTCATTTTGTTAAACTAGATTTGTTAACAAAATGAAATTATCACTTTTTATTGATTTTGTTAAACTAGAATTGTTAACAAAATGAAATTATCATTTTTTATTTATTTTGTTAAACTAAAATTGTTAACAAAATGAAATTATCATTTTTTATTTATTTTGTTAAACTAGAATTGTTAACAAAATGAAATTATCACTTGTAATCATTTTGTCAAACTAGAATTGTCAACATAAATGCAATCATCACTTTATTCATTTTGTTAAACTAGATTTGTTAACAAAATGAAACTATCACTTTTTATTCATTTTGTTAAACTAGAATTGTTAAAAAAATGAAATATCATTTTTATTTATTTTGTTAAACAAGATTTGTTAACAAAATGAAATTATCACTTTTTATTCATTTTGTTAAACTAGAATTGTTAACAAAATGAAATTATCATTTTTATTTATTTTGTTAAACTAGATTTGTTAACAAAATGAAATTATAATTTTTTATTCATTTCGTTAAGCTAGAATTGTTAACAAAATGAAATTATCATTTTTATTTATTTTGCTAAACTAGAATTGTTACCAAAATGAAGTTATCACTTTTTATTCATTTTGTTAAACTAGAATTGTTAACAAAATGAAATTATCATTATTATTTAATTTGTTAAACTAGAATTGTTAACGAATTGAAATCATCATTTTTATTCATTTTTGTTAAACTAGAATTGTTAATAAAAGGAACTATCACTTTTAATCATTTTTGTTGAAATAGAATTGTCAACCAAAAATGAATGTATCACTTTTTATGCATTTATGGAAATAGAAATTGTATGCAAGTTAAAGAATCATTTTTATCGAAAATTACACAATAGAATTTGCATGCAAATCAAAGTGACATTTTTATTGTCAAATTATAAATTAGAATTTGTGCACGAATTAAAGATACAATTTATCATAAAATTACACATTAGAATTTGTGTACAAAGTAAAGAGGAATTTTATATGTTATGTTATACATTGCAGCTATATATGCAAATAAAATATTTCTTTTTATTTGATAAAGTTAAAAATAGAAATTGCATATAAGTAATGAAAATAAAAATTATCTTTTTGTTTTTCATTAGTAAAAATGTCATGTGAATAAAATACATATTTGTTTGCCATTAGGAAACATAGAGAAATGAATGTAAACAAAATACATCTTTATTTGACATTATGAACATGTAGATATGATATGCCAATAAAACATACTTTTATTTGGCTTGCTAAACACGTTAGTGGAATCGTCGAATGGTTTATGTTTATATATAATTTTATATATATAAATATAAATTAAAATTAAATGAATCACGCGCAGTAGTTCGCGTTTCGGAATCGTAACTTTAAACGATTATACCGAAAGATCCGACCGTTGGATTTTCCCAAAACTGGACCGTTAGGACCGCATTGGAAAGATCTTTCCAATGGTATAAAATCTATTAAAACCCAACAGTTAGATTTCGAGAAATGTGTAAATCAAATTTGGGAAAAAACATCGCCAGGGCCGCCTATTGACCCAAAGCGTCGTTAAATTAAATTGGGCTATTTTTTTATAAATAAAAATAGCGATAAATCGTTATAAAATAATATTAACGATATGAAATGGTTTAAATTATATATATCCGAGAATTATTTGAAAAGACCGAGTTCTATCTCATTTCAAATAATTACACGACGATATAAATTGAAGATTTTGAAGACATTGACTGAAGACCGACGATCTTCACATCGAATGGATGACTACTGATGACGGACATTGGGTAGCTCCCAGTAACTGGTTAAAGCGGTAGTTATCCGGACGTACTAGTTGATTGTTCGGATAAGCGAGCACCTCTCTTCCGTATTGGACATACTGGACGAGGAATGTAATGACCTGCATTTGCAGAGGTATTATAATTAATCTATTAATTATTTAAATAGGTGATTAAAGGATTTAATGGTCATGGAATTAAATAATGGTGAATAGTTAATTAAAATAATAAATTAAATAATATATTTAATTCTGAAATAATCAGAATTAGCTGAAATGGCAATATAGTGTGAACTGGATCATCTGTGATATTAAATTCAGTTTGGAATTGAAGTAGAATAACGTATATATTTAAATAACGTCAGTTTGAATGTATAATTATATTATAATAAAAATTGAGCTCGAAATGGCACTGTAGTTCGTAAATTGGCGATTCGAATTCAACTGAATGCACAAGATTCGTTTTAAGCCGGATTTCTGTGAAACAAGAAACTTGTGGAGCTGGTGGAGTATATCTTTCTAGTGGAAGAGAAAAATCAGGATTTCGTCGTGTAGATTTTGAGATATGTCCAAAACAAATTTTAGAAAAGTCGCTGTGGAATTCCTTTATAATTTATAAAGGAATTAATTATATTTTAAAAAGGAATTTCGTTTTTAAATCGAATATCGATTTAATCGGGATTTGAAATATCAAGTTATAAATCCCAGTGGAGCTGTATGATATTCTGTTGTGGATATATACGATAATATTAATTTATTAATATTTTATTTAATTATATTTAAATATATTTATATATTTAAATGGGTCATCCAGAGCTTTAAAAATAGCCAATTTTGCAAACGAAGTCGGAATTCGACGAAACTAATTTTGTTGGATCCGCAATGTCAAATAGTTGTTAGATTTCCAGTTTCATGATTTTTAGAGTCACTGTGTGGCCGTACGGATTTTTAAAATGAAAAATAGTCAGTATTTTGACGGTTAAAAATACGCTGTGAGAGCAAATGAAGTCGGAATTCGATGAAACTAGTTTCGTTGGGACCGTAATGTCGAACAAAAGGTGCATGTCCAATTTCGTGATTTTTGGGTATCATGTGTGGTCACATGAATTTTTAGAAGGAGATAACAAATATAAAAGGAATAAACTAAAAATATCTCAACATAATAAAATATATCTAACTTCTCTATAAATACCCGTAACATCCAACCCTTAACCTAATTATAATTTTCTGGTGGTCAAAAAGGCGCCGCTCTTCTTTCTTCTACCTCACAAAAATCGTGAGTTCTTACAATCAATTCAAAATCAAATAAAAATGTATAAAATCCAAAACATATGTATTTGCATTCCTGTAAAGAAGCTCTTCGATCTCGCAACCCTTTTATGGAGTTCGATCGTTTTTTCTGGTTTAGGGTTTTTGTTTCAGCGTGAATTAGGGCTGATGGTTTTGGGCATCTGGGATGGTTTCAAGTAGACTGAAGTGTGTATCCGAGTTCGTGGTATCATTTAGCTCGGTATGGGATTTTTTGAGGAATTTCCGCACCAAAATCCGTCTGGTTTTCACTGTATGCAGCGGTTTGGGGTGGAAGTCGGATTTAGAAAGGGTAGTGCGAGTTTGATTCAAATGGCTAGAGGAGGTAGAGATTTGAAATGGGAATCGAATGGTGTTTGGTTGAGGTGATTCCGTGGAGTAATGGTAGACAAAGAAGCATCAGAAGTGGTGAAATGGTTTGCGTTCATTTCTTGGAGCTGTTTAATTTAGTGGTGAAGAAGAAGATGGGAAATGGGCTGAGTAAAATGGTAAAGCCCAATAGGTATATAACTTGAGTTTTTAAAGTTTAATTTAATGTACGTTGTAACACCCCACCTCCGCCAGGGTGACTCTTGCAAGCACTCTGACTTTGGAGGGGCGTTTGAATCAGGTAAACATGCATAATGATATATCAAGGCAGAACAAGAACATATGTATATATGTAAACAGAGTAAATAAGATAAGTAAAACAGCGGAAGATTTCAAACTATTTTAAAACAAGTCTGGTACAACATAATGTCAACTTTCCAAATACACAAGTCTAGATAAAAACAACATCACTGAAAAACTGAAATACATAAGTACTATCCCCAAAATAAGTGATAACCATAGCTAGCTTCATGTCAAGACCGTACATGAGCTAAAATCTCATAAGCAAACGATCAGAAATCCAAGCTAAGCTCCAATGTTCCCACCCTCAGAACCTGGGGGGGGGGGGGGGGGAACGGAAGAAAAGAGGCGAAAGAAAAACAGGTCAGTCAAAAAGACTGAGTAAGCCCTACTACAATCAATGTAAACTGATAAAGTTAATTGGCATGAGAAGCAGGGATGAACATAAGGATAACAACATACTAGCCTGATGATTAACTAACAAGGTAGATAAAGGTGTCATCGCATAATCAGGTTTAAGGTTTCTGCACCACAGGTGTACTAGCAAGCTAACATGACTTGAATAAACAAGTATTGATCCCTTGGCCCAAGCTTTGGCCCAATAACATGAAGTGACCCTAATACGAGGTCCAATAACATGAAGTGACCCTAATACGAGGTCCAATAACATGAAGTGACCCTAATACGAGGTCCAACCAAACGGTCTAGTCGATCGGCTCCCTATAAGCCTAACTCGTCACGTGTTGGTGTCAATACGGCCCAAACATAATTGTAGTCAGACTGTGCTGGGTCTCCCGTCGGTTATATCAAGCCCTAGGGTGTCAACCCCTGGACACCATAAACATAAGTGCACGGCCTAGATCTACTGGTACCCATGGGTGACTTCTCCAAATACGGACTACGTGCACGACCAAAGTCCGTCCGGAACTACATCGGCGTACCACCCGGCCGTCGTTTTTGGTCGCTTACCTCAAGTCCAGTAATCGTGCCCCACCCTAGCCTAGTCCCTAGGGTCATGATGATACAAACTTGGGATTACTGCTGGAGTGGACCCCCGTTGCTAGGATTTTCTAGTCGGTTAAGTACGGTTTAACCCTCTTGCTAATCATGGATTAACTTGGTTAAGTGTAACGATGAGTTCACGACGTAACCCTGATTAATCTACCACGCCCAAATTGGTTAAGTATTAAGTGGACCATGACTTAACCCTAATCATGAGGCATTAATTAATTAATGTGCCTTAACCTCTCACATTAGACTTTGTTGCGGTTACTAGTTAAGCCGGTCGGTTCCGGGTAGCTTTACACCACAACTTGGTCTAACCTCGGGTTCAAGGTACAACATGACCAACTTCTCACATTGGGTCCTATTGTTTGTAGCAACTAGTTAAGCCGGTCGGTTCCGGGTAGGTTTATGCTACAAACTCAACCCAACCTCGAGTTGGTCACACTTATATTTTCTAAGTGTCATGTCCATTATGTTTACATAACATATTACAAGTTTTCAAGCATTTGGGTAGACCTAATGTAGTAACCCGCATTTTAGTTGTTAAATAATTAATTTATTTAATTTTTAAATATTGATTTATCGATACCAAGAACGTGAATTAAATAATATTGAATATTTAATTAATAATTATAATATAATAAAATATATTATAATGTCGAAATAATCAAAAATATTGGAAATCACAATATTCTGTGAGCAGGGTCATCCCTAAGATGTAATTCAGCTTAGAGTTGAATTATATTGACGAATATATTCAATCGACGACAGTTTGAACGTATAATTATAATATAATTAAAATACAGCTTGAAACAACGCGGCAGTTTGCTATTTGGCGATTCAGACTTCAACTGAATGTACAGGATTCATTTTAAGCCGAATTTCTATGAAACAAGAAACGTGTGGAGCTGGTGGAGTATATCTTTCTAGTGGAAGAGAAAAATCGGGATTTCGTCGTGTAGATTTTGAGTTACGTCCAAATCAAAATTCAGAAAAGTCGCTGTGGAATTCCTTTATAATTTGCGACGCTTTATATACGTTATAAAAGGGTTTTCGATATAAACTGAATATCGATAAATCTAAAATCTGAAATACCAAGCTGTAAGTTCTGATATGATATTCTGGGGCTGTACGATATCATATGTGAAGATATACGATAATAATTAATTTTAAATAATTAATTCAATTATATTTAAATATAATTATATATTTAAATAGGTTATTTAGGGCTTTAAAAATAGCCACTTTTGCAAACGAAGTCGGAATTCGACGAACCCAGTTTTGTTGGATCCGCAATGTCAAACAGTTGTTAGATTCCAAGTTTCGTGATTTTTAGAGTCACTGTGTGGCTGTACGGATCTTTAGAGTGTAAAACAGTTAGTATTTTGACAGTTAAAAATACGCTGTGTGAGCATACAGAGTCGAAATTCGACGAAACAAGTTTCATTGGGTCCCTAATGTCAATATCTAGCTGCATGTCAATTTTCATGATTTTTGGGTATTGTATGTGACCACAGGAATTTTAGAGGACAAGTAAAAATAGTGTTTGCTTAAAAACAAATAAAATATTCGAATAAAAAAAATATAAAACTACTTTATAAATAAGCCTTAGCACTGCTAACCCTAAATAAATTCTCCAATGGTCAAACTGAGGCGCCGTAACCCTCAGTAGAAATTATCAACAGTAAAATTCCTCCTTTGAAAATCGAAAGAAAATAAAATCAAAATCTATAAATTCTTTTACAACCATATTTCAGTTCCTGGAGCTTTTCTCTCCGTTCTAATATCCTTCTTTTATTGTTCGATGCAACTTTGGGTTACTCGCGGTTTCCAGTGGGAATTAAGGTTCAAGATTTCGGGAATCTAAGGCGAAGTTGCTTGGATTTGATATTGTTTTCGGGTTTGTACTTAGGTTTGCCCTCGATTGATGGAGATTTGGGAATTTACGTGGTGTTTTGGTTCGGTATTTTCACTGTAGCCGATGATTGAAGGGTTCGACGGAAATCCCTGGTGAGGTACGGACTCGATGAGAAGGGTATGGTGGTGTAGAGAATCTGGAGACATGAATTTAGGTGATTTTTACTTGATTTTTCATGAAGTAGAAATGGAGAAAGGTGGGATTGAAGAACTCGAAAATGGCTAAGGGAATGGTGCCGTGAATTCGCCTGTAGCCGATGGTCTTTGGAAGGAAGAACGGGTCATAGGGTGTTGGGCTGGAAGGGGAGATGGGCCGGAGTAAATCAAGGGTAAAGGCCCACGAATAAATAAAATTTCCATGTTTTATTTCAATTAAAATGTACTAACTTCGTAATAGCATATCTCGGTCATACGAAATCAGATTGACAAACCGTAAGTTGCGTTGGGATCGTATGGACGGGAGCAACACAATGAGACTGGCTGGAAGTCCATCGGAGCTCGTTACAATTTATGGCGAAATAAATTGCCCGTTGCAGTTAAATAATGCAAACCGGTTATTTAACGGTTAACGCGCCAATGTGAGTAAAACTCAACAACTCTGAACAGTTTATGATTTCATGTTGTATTTTAGAACTGTTAGATATTGTCTGTTTGACTGTGTATTGATTGTTTGATTGAACTGCTAGTCAATTAGTTAAAATTTCTATATTGATTCTGTTTAACAGAATATATCATATGGAACTGAAAGTGATGTTATCTATATTGTCTAACATCTGTGATGCAGGGAAACAGGTTGGAGGAATCCGACTGGATTTCTCAACAGTTATTTTATGGTTTTTCATATATTGTTATATGATGTGATATAAAATCTATGGGCGATTATATATGCTTGGACGATATTGAACATCGTGATTTGATATGATTGAATACCATAACATACCGGAATGTAGATAAGGGAATTTTCAAAGTGATATTGAAAATATCATATTTATAAAAATGTGATATTTATAAATAAGAGATATTTATAAAGTGGAATATTTATAAATAAGAAATGTTTATAAATTGGAATATTTATAAATAGGAGATATTTGAAAAGTAAATAAATTCAAAACATTTCTTTTTGAATGGAAAGGCCTGTGTGGCGAGTTTGGGGATTTTCCCGATGCTCCCGATACAAAGGAGGTTATGGCGAATTTTCCCGGGAATTTAAGGAGTTAGAATATTTCAAGAATAAATTTGAAAAGGAAATATTCGTAAACCATTTACAAATAGAATTGGAAAGGGAATATTATAAAAAAAGAAATCATTTTTAAAGTGTAGAGCCGTTATTTAAAAGTAAATCCTTTCAAATGAATAAAACGTTGTTAAAAAGGAGTTAATCGAATATGGTATTCGAAGTTAGTTAATCGAATATAGACATTCGAAAGGAGTTAATCGAATATGGTATTCGAAGTTAGTAATCGAATATGGTATTCGAAGTTAGTTAATCGAATATAGACATTCGAAAGGAGTTAGTCGAATTGAAACGACCCGCAAATCCGTGCTATCTGAGTTGACTAAATACACCACACGTCCAACCCAAATAACACAGAAATACGAACCATTAATAGAAAGAAGTTAGAAGACGAGAAATAGGAAGAAAGAAATATTAGAATAGAAGAAAAATGAAGATCACAACTCACAGCGGAACGAATAAAATATATTATATAACATAAGTTTTGAAATACAAATCTGTTTTGTACATATACACATACCATCATCAGAGTATACATAACACTTGATTCAGCGGAAGTAACTCTAAATAACTAACGTTGAAGCCTCCTTCTTCAAGCTCCTCCAAGTGTATCTGTAAAAGCCTGAAACACTTGACTGCCCATACAAATTTGGGCACCCAAGAGTTTAGGAAAACAAAACAAAACAAACTCTGGGTCAGTCATGGGACTGGTGTGAGTAAACTCCAACCACTTGTTTAACTTTAAAAATCCTTCCAAAAGAAAAGATAATAGTAAGACCAGCCCACACATAAACACGGACGGTTTTTACCTTACTATAACCCAAAACACTTTGATACGAAAATCCAGTGATATTATAATAATGTCTACATCAGGTAAATAACCAAATAGCTGAACGCTTGCATCTCACGCTCCACATATATAGTATATAATCAAAAACCGCATGGCGCTTATTGGAGATTGGATTTCCAACATGACAAGGTATGGGACCACCTTCCGATGATGTATCTCTAGAGGCGAATACACCTGGGTTCAACAAGAACGTCTTGCAACCCGGCCCACACATGACCGACCACTCATTTCGCTTGAGTGTATCGAATGTATATCACCAACGGTTGGACTCAAACCACCGTTTCCCGAATGGGCAGAATCGATAGATTTAGAAACAAAAGGAATTTCTCTAGATAGGTGATTATACACCCTAATGGGTGCGACCCACATAGCCATGCTGCCTGCCCGATTTTTGTCCTTTCCGGTTGTTGAGGCCTGAGGCTACGAATACTTACCATTCATTGATAGCACAATCACTTTGAATGCCACATCGTCAGATCCGTTAATCACTAATTGATTTGCACAAATATTCTGGATATTATGCTAAGGGATAAATCCGTTGCAACCATATACATTTATACAGACCAACCCATTTGATCATTGGAAATACTCTGTCAGACATTCGTCCATTTACGTTCGTTCTGGGATTGAACGAAACCGAAGGCACAATTTCTATAAATAGAAAAGTCCTTGCACTTTACTCCGTCTTCAATATATTCAGCATACTTGGTTCGCAACGCTTATGCCGATACGGAGTGGTTCTTCGGATAATAATCCAACCGGTCTCTCCATATTGACAACGATGGTCAAAACTTCGATAGTCTGTGATTTAACTATCGAATAAAAACAGGTGTTCATCCAAACATATCAAACAAATCACTGGGCTCTTTAATTAATATTTCATTAATTAAACCACTTCTATATTCTCTTATCAATATTTGTTATCCAAATATTTTCAATACTCATCCTGGCCCCTTATGTCATTTGGAAAACGTTTCCAAATATCAACTTCTTTTATTTTCTATATATTAGAAAAATCTCTATTTGCAATTGAAAACAATTTCAATCATTTATCTCTATCCCCTTTTGTTTACAACATTCGATTTTTATATTCACTTTACTATCGAATTCAATACGTCGATACAATGATTTCTAATTATCAAAATATCTTAAAAATATTCTAACTCCTTAAATTTCCGGAAAATTTTTGCCATAACCTCCCCTGTATCGGGAGCATCGGGAAATTTCAAATAGCTTCCCGGTATCTTCCTCAATCAAAAAGAAAAAGGAAAAACCAAGCGGCTTGCCGATACGGCGCATAAAACCCATATATGAATTTAAACATGTACCTTTTTGTCGGGCACATAAATAAAAATCTTCATATATGCCATCCCATATCTGTTTAACACCTGTTCACCTGTTTCCAATTCAATTCAACTCAATCTATTCGTTTGAATTCAATTTCGCTCAATTATTCTTTAAATCGGCCATTTTGCCTATTTTACTTCTTTGTTGAACATAACATGTTCAAACAAAATATTTAACTCGTTCATAACCAAATTGAATTTCGATTTCAATTCTAGTTCTCTTTTCTTTTTCGAATATAAATTTTCAAATCGAATACACTTATTTAAAGCTCAATATCAATTCAAAATTCCATTTACTAAATACTATTCGAATTAGTTAATTCTATTCAATAATCAAAAATCTGATTTCTGTTTCAAAAATCATATTCATTTACACAACTTGAATTCGCATATATTTTACAACTCAACTCTGAAATTCTCTAAATAGAAACTTCGGATTTTTATTTGTTTAAAAATCCTTTTATAATATTAAATAAACCATTATGGTTTTAAAACGATTCTGGCGCTGCTATTCTGAAAATTTGATTTTGACATAACTCAAAATCTATACGACGAAATTCATATTTTTCTCTTCCGTTAGAAAGCTATTATCAAATTGGTCCTGGCGTTTCTTGTTTCAAAGAATTCCGACTTCAATTGAGTCCTGTATATTTAATTGAAGTTCGAATTGCCAATTTACGAACTGCAGCGCTGCGGCGAGTTCGTTTTAATTATATTTATATATATAAACTTTTTAAACTTCGTTAAATGAATTCAACTCCCTTCTAATATATATATATATATATATATATATATATATATATATATATATATATATATATATATATATATATATATTCCAAATTCCATTTGAATCTTTACATTTCAAATTCCATAGTTTTAAATCCTGTATTCAAATCCCATTTGAAATCCTTTATTCGAATTTTCATTTCAAATTCTTTGTTCGAATTCCATTTCAAATCCTCTATTTGAATTCCCACCTTAATTCAACTCCTTTTTGAATTTCTATATTTGAAATTCATACTTGAATTTAAATATCTAAACTCCATTTAAATTTCTATTTGAAATTCTAAATGTTTCAAATTCCCTTTGCACATCTATATTCCAATTTCTATATTTGAATTTTTATTGAAATTCAAATATTCACTTCTTTTTAAATTCTATATTCAAAATTCCATAGTTTAAAACCAATTTGAATTTCATATTCAAATCCCATAGATCAAATCCTATTTGAATTCAATTTGAATCTCTTATATTCAAATTTCATTTTCCATTTGAATTCTAATATTCAAATTCATTTCCAGCCCCATTTGAATTTCTTCACTCAAATCCATTTGAATTCCCTTGAATTCAAATTCCATTTCAAAATCCTTTGGATTTCCTATTTTGAAATCCTATTTGAAATTCTATTTCCAATTCTACTTTGAAATCCTATTTTCAAAGTTTATTTCAAATTCTATTTTGAAATCTCATATTCAAATTTCTACTTGAATTTCTGTATTCAATTCCATGTTCAAATTCAATACTCGAATTTCTATTTCAAATCTCAATTCAAATCTCATATTTAAATTCCATTCAAATCTCTATTCAAATTTCACATTTGAATTCTTCTTTGAAATACTATATTTCAAATTCTATTAAATTTTTCTTTGAAATTCTATATTTCAAAATTCTATTTTGAAATTCTACATTCAAATCTCTATTTGAATTTCTTTATTCGAATTCCCTTGAATTCAAATTTTATTTTAATTCCTTGAATTCAAATTCTATTTTTCATTCTAATTTCATCTATTCAAGTTCTATTTGAACTTCTATTTGAATTTCCAATATTCAATCTCCTCTTAAAATTCAAATATTTAAATTCCCTTTTCTAATTCAAAGGTTATACTCAAAAATTCATTTGAGTTATATATTTAAAAATTTCCTTTCACATCCTGTTTGAAAATTTCATTTCAAATTCCAATTCCACGCTTGTACTTCTATTTCTGAATTATCAAATGATAATTCTTTTCACTTCATTTATAACTTCGTTATAAAAGAACTATTTATAAACTTCGTTTAAAAAGAAACTACTTGTTTTATTTTTCAAAAACAAGTTTATATTATATTTCCATTTAAAATTTCAAATTCTATTTAAAAATAGAATTTTCCCCTTTTTAAATCTCAAATATCCTCCCACTATATCTTTAAATATCATTACTTAAGCCCAGTGATATTTAAACACACAAAGCAACGAATTATTTATTTTTCTAACACATCATATATAACAATATATATGCAAACAAATAAACAAACAGATAATATATTTTTGAGGAATCCAGTTGGATTCCTCCAACCTGTTTTCCTGCATCCACAGATGTTAGCACATAAATAATACCCATTCTGCTTCGTGGCAGAATATCGCGGTATAGAAGGTCATCCACTAATCATAGCGTGGGGCGTATAGGGTAATCATCCGCTATGAAACTGCGGGCATCCGCTAATGAGACTGCGGGAATCCAACCAATCAATCAACCCAATATATATATATAGCCTAAATAACTAATATATATAAAACAAGCAAAAACATTCAAACAAGCAACAACAATTATTTTTAACGAAATAAAAATAATTATAGATAAAAGGTGAGTGAGATTTACTCACCTCGGTTTCCCGTTTGTCGCTTATCCTGTTTCATTCTGCAACGTCACATCTATGAATCAACTTGAATGGATTTATTCGCCTATGATTTATCAGATTTAATTTAACGATTACTAATTTAAATTTAACTTAACAAATAAATAATTTAATTTATGTATTTTTAAATTAAATTAAAACGTATACCTTAATTCCTTTTTTTTTATGCGTTACCTTCATGCTTTTCTTTTCGATCACCATCCACCCGAAGACCAAACCACGACTGCGGCATTCCATCGAACACCTACTACCCCTCTCACTGTAAATGACCGAAACTGCCAACATCCTAACACAACTCTTTCTTCTACAGGTTCATGCTTCTCACTCCACATGTATACT
This sequence comes from Allium sativum, assembly GCA_030737875.1. NCBI lineage: Eukaryota > Viridiplantae > Streptophyta > Magnoliopsida > Asparagales > Amaryllidaceae > Allium > Allium sativum. The sequence goes on along the minus strand of CM060916.1, from coordinate 102,904,979 downwards.
GTCAACTCTCCTCATACCCTTTCCTCTTCCACGCAATACCCAGTTCGCACCCCCAAAGGCAAATTCCAAACTTCCAAACGCGTCACTTCGTCCATCATCTAATCGGTCTCCTAGGAAACCTAATCAAACCCATCGTCGCACCTCCGGATCCTACCCCGAAGCACCCACAATGTCGAACCTTGAAGCCTCGGCAACCCCACTGCGCCACCCTTTTCAGAAATCGTAACTTCCTCCCACCTGAACGGAGTCGGACTACAAAACCTCGAACTTCCCAAATCAAATTGCACCATCCGATTTTGATTCCATCGAGTTCGGTTTCTGCTCGGTTGACTTCGAATTGGTGGCGAGCTTCAGGGACGCGTGGTTCCTATCGCGAATCCGATTTTGTGGATTTCCATTTGGTATTGAACGTGATTTTGGGGTTCGAAGTTTTTGAGAAGGGTTGGGTTCGATTAAATTTCCTCTGAAGAAATAACAGTGTGAAAATATCTGGGAAGAAAAGGGAAGGGTTCTCGTGATTATATAGGCATGAGGAAGGAACCGAAGTACAGAGCCATTAAATTGATGTTTGCTTGCTACGAAGTTGGGGAGCAGGAATTTGTGCTCGAGAAAACTTAGGTCTGCAGCCTCAAATGGTTAGGTCGGCTTCGTTAATCATAGGTTAGCTGAAATGATGTGATTTTATTTTGATTTGATTTTTCTGAATTAAATAACTAAAATATCTTGCGGTCTCTCAATTCGAAGTCCTAAACCGATTTTTAATCGTAACGACTGACGCTCTCAGATTATATCGTTATTCTGAGCTCTACGGAACAAATTCTGAAATTAAATTTGACTATATAGAAGAGATAACAACTTAAATTAACGATTAAAACTAAATTCGATTTAAAATATAAATTGATTTCAAACAATTAAATTTATCGATAATAAATAATTATTATCGTTCTAGTTCAATACAGAATTTCTATTAATCGACTGTATTGTTTCGATTTAGTGTTACACTGGGAATTCAATTGTTACTATTACGATAATTAAATATATTCGATATTAAATCACATATCGATAATTAAATTGACAAATCCAATATAAAATTCATTTATATTATGAATTCAATATTTAAAACCATGCTAAATATTTAAAATAAACTGTTCAAAAATCTGGGTCGTTACATTCTTCCCCCCTTAAAATAATTTCGTCCTCGAAATTGCTAGGGTAGGAAAAGTGATACAAATCTATTACTTTTCAAAAATTCACTTATGTTGAAACTCAACTCCTCATATTTCAACAAATTAACTCCAACCAAAACTTTTGGTCTTCACATATTTGATTCGAATGATCTACGATCAATCCATTTATATCCAATCTATGTTCTATTAAACCAATTCAAATGGATTTTAATTAATTCATTCACTTCGACCCATTTAACTTGTTTAAGTTAAATTTCAATTCCAGAATTCAAATCCCTGGGTTTTTCTTTTCAAATTCTTTTGAAATCCCATAAATATACACATATATTTATTTTCATCTCAAATTCAAAACACTTGAATTTTCAAATCAATTTGTTTTCTTTCAAACAAATTTCCATCAAAACTTTTTCTAAGGTAGCAATTCATCACTTAGAAACTCGGAAATGAACACTGATGATGTTGCAATCATCATCAGAATAATTTCCCAGCCACTGAAGTGAGTTCAGTGCTTTATTATTTCAAAATCCACGATTTTCTTTCAAATCCTTTAAAACAAATCTATATTATTTTAATATACTTTGAAAAATATTTTCAACTTCCCAGGATTAAAATTCCAAATTTTGGTTTGAATTTATTTCTAATTCATCTCATTTGTATATTTAATTCCTATACAAATTCTATTTGGTTACAAATAACCATTCTAATTTTATAATCTCATTTGATTATAAAATCAATATCCAACACATCCATATATTAATAATTCTAGAAAATTATTCTTTCTATATCAAAATAGAAATTTTGGGTAAAATTATTTCATTCACCCACTTTAAAACAATATCATGTCGTATTTTCTGTTCAAGTATTTAGAAATCCCTATCGACTTCGTGGCGTCCCACTATTCGATCAGAATTCATAAACCACTCAACAGACTAGCCAACACAATATAAAACAACTTTTATATCAAATAACAAATACGCTCTCTCGTATCTATACACTCAACTCATTCTAGGATACTACTGACCCTATCTCTAATGAGCACATGCCACACAAGCCTAGGTGTTCGCTCAACCTAAGCTCTGATACCACCTGAAACGACCCGCAAATCCGTGCTATCTGAGTTGACTAAATACACCACACGTCCAACCCAAATAACACAGAAATACGAACCATTAATAGAAAGAAGTTAGAAGACGAGAAATAGGAAGAAAGAAATATTAGAATAGAAGAAAAACGAAGATCACAACTCACAGCGGAACGAATAAAATATATTATATAACATAAGTTTTGAAATACAAATCTGTTTTGTACATATACACATACCATCATCAGAGTACACATAACACTTGATTCAGCGGAAGTAACTCTAAATAACTAACGTTGAAGCCTCCTTCTTCAAGCTCCTCCAAGTGTATCTGTAAAAGCCTGAAACACTTGACTGCCCGTACAAATTTGGGCACCCAAGAGTTTAGGAAAACAAAACAAAACAAACTCTGGGTCAGTCATGGGACTGGTGTGAGTAAACTCCAACCACTTGTTTAACTTTAAAAATCCTTCCAAAAGAAAAGATAATAGTAAGACCAGCCCACACACAAACACGGACGGTTTTTACCTTACTATAACCCAAAACACTTTGATACGAAAATCCAGTGATATTATAATAATGTCTACATCAAGTAAATAACCAAATAGCAGAACGCTTGCATCTCACGCTCCACATATATAGTATATAATCAAAAACCGCATGGCGCTTATTGGAGATTGGATTTCCAACATGACAAGGTATGGGACCACCTTCCGATGATGTATCTCTAGAGGCGAATACACCTGGGTTCAACAAGAACGTCTTGCAACCCGGCCCACACATGACCGACCACTCATTTCGCTTGAGTGTATCGAATGTATATCACCAACGGTTGGACTCAAACCACCGTTTCCCGAATGGGCAGAATCGATAGATTTAGAAACAAAAGGAATTTCTCTAGATAGGTGATTATACACCCTAATGGGTGCGACCCACATAGCCATGCTGCCTGCCCGATTTTTGTCCTTTCCGGTTGTTGAGGCCTGAGGCTACGAATACTTACCATTCATTGATAGCACAATCACTTTGAATGCCACATCGTCAGATCCGTTAATCACTAATTGATTTGCACAAATATTCTGGATATTATGCTAAGGGATAAATCCGTTGCAACCATATACATTTATACAGACCAACCCATTTGATCATTGGAAATACTCTGTCAGACATTCGTCCATTTACGTTCGTTCTGGGATTGAACGAAACCGAAGGCACAATTTCTATAAATAGAAAAGTCCTTGCACTTTACTCCGTCTTCAATATATTCAGCATACTTGGTTCGCAACGCTTATGCCGATACGGAGTGGTTCTTCGGATAATAATCCAACCGGTCTCTCCGTATTGACAACGATGGTCAAAACTTCGATAGTCTGTGATTTAACTATCGAATAAAAACAGGTGTTCATCCAAACATATCAAACAAATCACTGGGCTCTTTAATTAATATTTCATTAATTAAACCACTTCTATATTCTCTTATCAATATTTGTTATCCAAATATTTTCAATACTCATCCTGGCCCCTTATGTCATTTGGAAAACGTTTCCAAATATCAACTTCTTTTATTTTCTGTATATTAGAAAAATCTCTATTTGCAATTGAAAACAATTTCAATCATTTATCTCTATCCCCTTTTGTTTACAACATTCGATTTTTATATTCACTTTACTATCGAATTCAATACGTCGATACAATGATTTCTAATTATCAAAATATCTTAAAAATATTCTAACTCCTTAAATTTCCAGAAAAATTTTGCCATAACCTCCGCTGTATCAGGAGCATCGGGAAATTTCAAATAGCTTCCCGGTATCTTCCTCAATCAAAAAGAAAAAGGAAAAACCAAGCGGCTTGCCGATACGGCGCATAAAACCCATATATGAATTTAAACATGTACCTTTTTGTCGGGCACATAAATAAAAATCTTCATATATGCCATCCCATATCTGTTTAACACCTGTTCACCTGTTTCCAATTCAATTCAACTCAATCTATTCGTTTGAATTCAATTTCGCTCAATTATTCTTTAAATCGGCCATTTTGCCTATTTTACTTCTTTGTTGAACATAACATGTTCAAACAAAATATTTAACTCGTTCATAACCAAATTGAATTTCGATTTCAATTCTAGTTCTCTTTTCGTTTTCGAATATAAATTTTCAAATCGAATACACTTATTTAAAGCTCAATATCAATTCAAAATTCCATTTACTAAATACTATTCGAATTAGTTAATTCTATTCAATAATCAAAAATCTGATTTCTGTTTCAAAAATCATATTCATTTACACAACTTGAATTCGCATATATTTTACAACTCAACTCTGAAATTCTCTAAATAGAAACTTCGGATTTTTATTTGTTTAAAAATCCTTTTATAATATTAAATAAACCATTATGGTTTTAAAACGATTCTGGTGCTGCTTTTCTGAAAATTTGATTTTGACATAACTAAAAATCTATACGACGAAATTCATATTTTTCTCTTCCGTTAGAAAGCTATTATCAAATTGGTCCTGGCGTTTCTTGTTTCAAAGAATTCCGACTTCAATTGAGTCCTGTATATTTAATTGAAGTTCGAATTGCCAATTTACGAACTGCAGCGCTGCGGCGAGTTCGTTTTAATTATATTTATATATATAAACTTTTTAAACTTCGTTAAATGAATTCAACTCCCTTCTAATATATATATATATAGATATATATATATATTCCAAATTCCATTTGAATCTTTACATTTCAAATTCCATAGTTTTAAATCCTGTATTCAAATCCCATTTGAAATCCTTTATTCGAATTTTCATTTCAAATTCTTTGTTCGAATTCCATTTCAAATCCTCTATTCGAATTCCCACCTTAATTCAACTCCTTTTTGAATTTCTATATTTGAAATTCATACTTGAATTTAAATATCTAAACTCCATTTAAATTTCTATTTGAAATTCTAAATGTTTCAAATTCCCTTTGCACATCTATATTCCAATTTCTATATTTGAATTTTTATTGAAATTCAAATATTCACTTCTTTTTAAATTCTATATTCAAAATTCCATAGTTTAAAACCCATTTGAATTTCATATTCAAATCCCATAGATCAAATCCTATTTGAATTCAATTTGAATCTCTTATATTCAAATTTCATTTTCCATTTGAATTCTAATATTCAAATTCATTTCCAGCCCCATTTGAATTTCTTCACTCAAATCCATTTGAATTCCCTTGAATTCAAATTCCATTTCAAAATCCTTTGGATTTCCTATTTTGAAATCCTATTTGAAATTCTATTTCCAATTCTACTTTGAAATCCTATTTTCAAAGTTTATTTCAAATTCTATTTTGAAATCTCATATTCAAATTTCTACTTGAATTTCTGTATTCAATTCCATGTTCAAATTCAATACTCGAATTTCTATTTCAAATCTCAATTCAAATCTCATATTTAAATTCCATTCAAATCTCTATTCAAATTTCACATTTGAATTCTTCTTTGAAATACTATATTTCAAATTCTATTAAATTTTTCTTTGAAATTCTATATTTCAAAATTCTATTTTGAAATTCTACATTCAAATCTCTATTTGAATTTCTTTATTCGAATTCCTTTGAATTCAAATTTTATTTTAATTCCTTGAATTCAAATTCTATTTTTCATTCTAATTTCATCTATTCAAGTTATATTTGAACTTCTATTTGAATTTCCAATATTCAATCTCCTCTTAAAATTCAAATATTTAAATTCCCTTTTCTAATTCAAAGGTTATACTCAAAAATTCATTTGAGTTGTATATTTAAAAATTTCCTTTCACATCCTGTTTGAAAATTTCATTTCAAATTCCAATTCCACGCTTGTACTTCTATTTCTGAATTATCAAATGATAATTCTTTTCACTTCATTTATAACTTCGTTATAAAAGAACTATTTATAAACTTCGTTTAAAAAGAAACTACTTGTTTTATTTTTCAAAAACAAGTTTATATTATATTTCCATTTAAAATTTCAAATTCTATTTAAAAATAGAATTTTCCCCTTTTTAAATCTCAAATATCCTCCCACTATATCTTTAAATATCATTACTTAAGCCCAGTGATATTTAAACACACAAAGCAACGAATTATTTATTTTTCTAACACATCATATATAACAATATATATGCAAACAAATAAACAAACAGATAATATATTTTTGAGGAATCCAGTTGGATTCCTCCAACCTGTTTTCCTGCATCCACAGATGTTAGCACATAAATAATACCCATTCTGCTTCGTGGCAGAATATCGCGGTATAGAAGGTCATCCACTAATCATAGCGTGGGGCGTATAGGGTAATCATCCGCTATGAAACTGCGGGCATCCGCTAATGAGACTGCGGGAATCCAACCAATCAATCAACCCAATATATATATATATGGCCTAAATAACAAATATATATAAAACAAGCAAAAACATTCAAACAAGCAACAACAATTATTTTAAACGAAATAAAAATAATTATAGATAAAAGGTGAGTGAGATTTACTCACCTCGGTTTCCCGTTTGTCGCTTATCCTGTTTCATTCTGCAACGTCACATCTATGAATCAACTTGAATGGATTTATTCGCCTATGATTTATCAGATTTAATTTAACGATTACTAATTTAAATTTAACTTAACAAATAAATAATTTAATCTATGTATTTTTAAATTAAATTAAAACGTATACCTTAATTCCTTTTTTTTTATGCGTTACCTTCATGCTTTTCTTTTCGATCACCATCCACCCGAAGACCAAACCACGACTGCGGCATTCCATCGAACACCTACTACCCCTCTCACTGTAAATGACCGAAACTGCCAACATCCTAACACAACTCCCTTTCTTCTACAGGTTCATGCTTCTCACTCCACACGTATACTGTCAACTCTCCTCATACCCTTTCCTCTTCCACGCAATACCCAGTTCGCACCCCCAAAGGCAAATTCCAAACTTCCAAACGCGTCACTTCGTCCATCATCTAATCGGTCTCCTAGGAACCCTAATCAAACCCATCGTCGCACCTCCGGATCCTACCCCGAAGCACCCACAATGTCGAACCCTGAAGCCTCGGCAACCCCACTGCGCCACCCTTTTCAGAAATCGTAACTTCCTCCCACCTGAACGGAGTCGGACTACAAAACCTCGAACTTCCCAAATCAAATTGCACCATCCGATTTTGATTCCATCGAGGTCGGTTTCTGCTCGGTTGACTTCGAATTGGTGGCGAGCTTCAGGGACGCGTGGTTCCTATCGCGAATCCGATTTTGTGGATTTCCATTTGGTATTGAACGTGATTTTGGGGTTCGAAGTTTTTGAGAAGGGTTGGGTTCGATTAAATTTCCTCTGAAGAAATAACAGTGTGAAAATATCTGGGAAGAAAAGGGAAGGGTTCTCTTGATTATATAGGCATGAGGAAGGAACCGAAGTACAGAGCCATTAAATTGATGTTTGCTTGCTACGAAGTTGGGGAGCAGGAATTTGTGCTCGAGAAAACTTAGGTCTGCAGCCTCAAATGGTTAGGTCGGCTTCGTTAATCATAGGTTAGCTGAAATGATGTGATTTTATTTTGATTTGATTTTTCTGAATTAAATAACTAAAATATCTTGCGGTCTCTCAATTCGAAGTCCTAAACCGATTTTTAATCGTAACGACTGACGCTCTCAGATTATATCGTTATTCTGAGCTCTACGGAACAAATTCTGAAATTAAATTTGACTATATAGAAGAGATAACCACTTAAATTAACGATTAAAACTAAATTCGATTTAAAATATAAATTGATTTCAAACAATTAAATTTATCGATAATAAATAATTATTATCGTTCTAGTTCAATACAGAATTTCTATTAATCGACTGTATTGTTTCGATTTAGTGTTACACTGGGAATTCAATTGTTACTATTACGATAATTAAATATATTCGATATTAAATCACATATCGATAATTAAATTGACAAATCCAATATAAAATTCATTTATATTATGAATTCAATATTTAAAACCATGCTAAATATTTAAAATAAACTGTTCAAAAATCTGGGTCGTTACACGAATATGGTATCCGAAGTTAGTAATCGAATATGGTATTCGAAGTTAGTTAATCGAATATAGACATTCGAAAGGAGTTAGTCGAATATGGTATTCGAAGTTAGTTAATCGAATATGATATTCGAAGTTAGTTAATCGAATATAGACATTCGAAAGGGGTTAGTCAAGTCGAGTTAGTCAAATAAAGTAAATCAGTTAGAGTTAACCAAGTAGAGTTAATTAGTTAGAGTTAATTAGTTAGAGTTAACCAGTTAGAGTTAATCAGTTAGAGTTAAACAGTTAGAGTAAATCAAATAGAGTTATCCAGTTGGAGTTAATTAGTTAGAGTTAATCGATTAGAGTTAAAACGAACTAGAGTTAATCAAATATAGTTATTTGAGACAGAGTTAGTCAAGTTAGTCGAGCCTAGTAAATCGAATCGAATTGGTCGAACCAAGTAAGTCGAGTTAGTCGAGTCAAGTTAAGTTAGTCGAGTTAAGTTCGTCGAGTTAAATAAATCGATGTTAGTTTCATCGGAAGGAGTAATTGATGTTAGTTTCATCGAAAGGAGTTATCGATGTTAGTTTCATCGAAGGGAGTTATCGATTATAGTTTAATCGAAGTGAGGTTTTTCAAAGATGAGATATTTGAAAAGAAGAGTTATCGAATATTAGTTGATCGAAGTGAGATTTATCGAACAAGAGTTATTCGAAGAGAGATTTTCGAATATAGTTTATTCGAAAGTAAGATTTTCAAATATGAGATATTAGAAAAGGAAGAAGTTAATCGAATATAGGTTATTCGAAGAAGAGTTAATCAAATAGAGATTTCTCGAAGAGAGTTAATCGGCGAATTCGATTATATCGAATTCGGGAAAGTACTTATACTTTCCAGTGTTTAAATAGAGATTTATTTATTTATAAATAAATAAGTGTTAGGTTAATTATTCACTAATAAGAATAGAAGTTACAATTAAAGTTAGATAATTCGAAAGTAGGGATTTTAACGTTATCGTTATAACCAATGTTTTAAATATAGAAGTGGATTAGTAAAACTGGATCCGCGAAAGGCGTAAAGAAGTTGTTAAAGATTAAAAGATAAACCTTGACCATTTCGAAGTTATAACGTTGTTCAGTTAAGGTATGAGAGGTAATTATACCCCAACTTGAGTGACTTCCTTCTTAACTAAGAAATGGTAAGGTTTGATCGTAAAGGAGTTTTGGAAATGTTTTCCAAACGAGAATCAGAAATGTTTTCTGATAAAAGAAAATAAGAATTTAGAATATAGGGAAACAGGAGATAAGTAAATAAATGAACTAAAGAGATTTATGTTAAATGATGTTTGTTCGATATAATTTCCATTTGGAAATAATATCGTTGTTTGCACACTATTTTTTCTTTGATGGTTAAATCACCGAATATCAAAGTTTTGACCATTTTAACGTTGTTAATATGGAGAGACCGGTTGGATTATTATCCATAGAACCACTCTGTATTGGCATAAGCGTCGCGAATCATATATGCCAAAGATAATTGAAGACGGAGTAAAATGCAAGGGCTATCCTGTTTACAGAATAGTGCCTTCGGTTTGTCCAGTCCCAGGACAACTTGTATGGACGAAGGTCTGACAGAGTATATCCAATGGATCACGTAAGTTGATCTGTTCAAACGTATTCACGTTTGGTGGCGGAGGAATTCGTTTCTCTTAGCTGTGTACCCGTGTTATTTTTGGATAAGTCAATTTGTGATTTGGCGGGTATGACGATGTGACATTTTAAGTAAATGAAGATGGATGTATGACAGAGTATTTCCAGAAAGGTCACGTACATTGATTTCTTCAACCGTACCAAGAGTGGAAGCGGAGAAGGAAACTTCTTTTAGCTGACACGTAATGTATTGTTGTAGACGTAAATTAGTGATTTTCGATGGATCTGACAATGTGGCATTCGAAGTGAATCTATTGTGATGACAAAGTGTAGCTTCTAGCCTCACATCCGGTAAATGACAGAAATCGGGCAGGCAGCATGGCTATGTCGGTCGCACCGAAGTAGGGTGCGTAATCACCTATCTAGTGAATATTCATTTGTTTCTTAAATCTATCAATGCTGTCCCATATATATACGGGAACGGTTGCTGGTCCCAACCGTGGGTGATGTACATTCGATACACTCAAGCGAAATGAGTGGTCGGTCATGTGTGGCTGAGTTGCAAGATGTTCTTGTTGAACTCCAGTGTATCGTTCCTAGAGTACACTGATCGGAAGGTGGTTCCATACCTTGTCATAGTTGGAAATCCAATCATCCAATACGTGCTTGCGATTTTGATTGTATACTATATATGTAGTAACGTGAGATGCAAGCGTTTCTGCTAGATTGATATTTATTTGTACTTAGACATTATTATAATATCAGAATGATATTGCTTTGAAAAGTTGTTTGGATTCTCATAAGGGAAAAATCCGTTATGTTATGCGGCGTGGTCTTGTGAGATATCCTTTACTAAATCAAGTATTAAATTGTTTTACTCATACCAGTCCCATGACCGACCCGGAGTTTATTTTGTTGTTTTCCCTAAACTCTTGGGTGCCTAAATTTGTACGGGCAGTCAAGTAGTCGGGATTTTACAGATACACTTGGAGAGCTTGGAGTAGGAGGCTTCAGGATTCTATAGCTATTATTATTTCTGCTGTTGTTGTAAGTATTGTACTCTGATAAGTGTTATTGTATACATATACTGATGTTATTTCAAAGATATGTTATGTTATATTTTATTCGTTCCGCTGTGAGATTCGTGCTTACTCTGATGATGATGTTCTCCTTCTTCTTCTATTCTATAAGTTCTATCTTATCTATTCTCACCTTCTAAATTCTTTCATTAATTACCGGGATTTTTCGATGTTTTGGTTATCGACGTCGTGCTTACGTCGATAACTAAAGCCGCTCAAAATCCGGGTTACTACAGTTGGTATCAGAGCTTAAGTTAAGTATTACCTTGGCTCTGTGGCGTGACTCGGTAGAGATAGGGTTAGCAATACCCTAGATTGAGTTTGAGTGTATATATACGAGTGCGTATTTGTATTTGATATAAAAATGGTTTTATATTGTGGAGATTCATTTGCTGAGTTGTTTATGAGTTCTGGTCGATCAGTTTGATCCACTGTATCGGTAGGAGTAAATAAACACTTGAATACGATGGACCGACACTGTATGGATATGTGATATATTATCATATATAGGATGTGTTGGTGGTAATTATAATCAGATAAGATTATAAAATGTGAAATGGTTATATGTAACCAATCAGAATTTATACAAGTGAATTATATGAAATAAGATGAATTAAATATGAATTTAAATCAGATTTGGAATTAAAATAAGGAAATTTTAAGTTCCTGGGAGATTTTGAGATGTTTCAAAATGGATGTATTCAGTAATGGTTTTGGAAATGATATAGTATTGAAATCACTTGGGTCGCTGGAAGATAATTCCGATGATGACTGCGCAGTATCATCGGTGTGATTTTCGAGTTCTAAGTGGTGGATTACTACAAAAGATTTTGATTTGAATTGTTTTGAGAAAACAAGCTGTTTGGAGATTCAAAGGTTTTGAATTGGCATTATGATTTCAAATTGATTTGAAATTTACCCAGGGATTTAAGTTCTGGAATTAAAATTTAACGTATGAAGTTAAATAGACTGAGATGACAAATGTGAATAAGTGAATTAGAATTGAACTTGAACTAAGTTATATAAAATTAAATTGGATTAAAGATAATCTAGAATGGAACCAAATTGATAAGTCAACAATTTGAAATTTGATATTGGGGTTCGAATGAAATTCGATTTGGATTTGAGGATATGAACTGATTGGAATTCAATTGAGATAACACTGGTATATGCTGAGTTGATAGCATATGGAAGTGATAGAGTTGATATGCCCGACAAAAAGGTACCAGTTTATATTATATATGGATATGAGATTTATGAGCCAAATTGGCAAGCCGCTTGGCTGTTTGATTTTCTTTTGGGATAAAGAAGGCCCAGAGAGGCGAGTTGGAGTTTGAGATATTGACCAGTACAAAGGAAGTGCTGACGAAATTTTTTGAAAAATTAAGGCGTTAGAAATTTTTCAAAATTTTTGAAAATTTAGTTAGTCAGAATAAATTAATATTTTAGTCGATATTAATTGGTTCAGTTGAAACCGGAGACAAGAGGTAAACAGATAAAAAAATTACCTAGTAGATAGGGTCGTCCCCTAGCTTAGCAATTTCGAGGACGAAATTTTATTAAGGGGGAAGATTGTAGCAACCCGCATTTTAGTTGGTAAATAATTAATTTATTTAATTTTTAAATATTGATTTATCGATACCGAGAACGTGAATTAAATAATATTGAATATTTAATTAATAATTATAATATAATAAAATATATTATAATGTCGAAATAATCAAAAATATTGGAAATCACAATATTCTGTGAGCGGGGGGTCATCCCTAAGATGTAATTCAGCTTAGAGTTGAATTATATTGACGAATATATTCAATCGACGACAGTTTGAACATATAATTATAATATAATTAAAATAGAGCTTGAAACGACGCGACAGTTCGCTATTTGGCGATTCAGACTTCAACTGAATGTACAGGATTCATTTTAAGCCGGATTACTATGAAACAAGAAACGTGTGGAGCTGGTGGAGTATATCTTTCTAGTGGAAGAGAAAAATCGGGATTTCGTTGTGTAGATTTTGAGTTACGTCCAAATCAAAATTCAGAAAAGTCGCTGTGGAATTCCTTTATAATTTGCGACGCTTTATATACGTTATAAAAGGGTTTTCGATATAAACTGAATATCGATAAATTTAAAATCTGAAATACCAAGCTGTAAGTTCTGATATGATATTCTAGGGCTGTACGATATCATATGTGAAGATATACGATAATAATTAATTTTAAATAAATAATTCAATTATATTTAAATATAATTATATATTTAAATAGGCTATTTAGGGCTTTAAAAATAGCCACTTTTGCAAACGAAGTCGGAATTCGACGAACCCAGTTTTGTTGGATCCGCAATGTCAAACAGTTGTTAGACTCCAAGTTTCGTGATTTTTAGAGTCACTGTGTGGCCGTACGGATATTTAGAGTGTAAAACAGTCAGTATTTTGACAGTTAAAAATACGCTGTGTGAGCATACAGAGTCGAAATTCGACGAAACAAGTTTCATTGGGTCCCTAATGTCAATATCTAGCTGCATGTCAATTTTCATGATTTTTGGGTATTGTATGTGACCACAGGAATTTTAGAGGACAGGTAAAAATAGTGTTTGCTTAAAAACAAATACAATATTCGAATAAAAAAAAAATAAAACTACTTTATAAATAAGCCTTAGCACTGCTAACCCTAAATAAATTCTCCAATGGTCAAACTGAGGCGCCGTAACCCTCAGTAGAAATTATCAACAGTAAAATTCCTCCTTTGAAAATCGAAAGAAAATAAAATCAAAATCTATAAATTCTTTTACAACCATATTTCAGTTCCTGGAGCTTTTCTCTCCGTTCTAATATCCTTCTTTTATTGTTCGATGCAACTTTGGGTTACTCGCGGTTTCCAGTGGGAATTAAGGTTCAAGATTTTGGGAATCTAAGGCGAAGTTGCTTGGATTTGATATTGTTTTCGGGTTTGTACTTAGGTTTGCCCTCGATTGATGGAGATTTGGGAATTTACGTGGTGTTTTGGTTCGGTATTTTCACTGTAGCCGATGATTGAAGGGTTCGACGGAAATCCCTGGTGAGGTACGGACTCGATGAGAAGGGTATGGTGGTGTAGAGAATCTGGAGACATGAATTTAGGTGATTTTTACTTGATTTTTCATGAAGTAGAAATGGAGAAAGGTGGGATTGAAGAACTCGAAAATGGCTAAGGGAATGGTGCCATGAATTCGCCTGTAGCCGATGGTCTTTAGAAGGAAGAACGGGTCACAGGGTGTTGGGCTGGAAGGGGAAATGGGCCGGAGTAAATCAAGGGTAAAGGCCCACGAATAAATAAAATTTCCATGTTTTATTTCAATTAAAATGTACTAACTTCGTAATAGCATATCTCGGTCATACGAAATCAGATTGACGAACCGTAAGTTGCGTTGGGATCGTATGGACGGGAGCAACACAATGAGACTGGCTGGAAGTCCATCGGAGCTCGTTACAATTTATGGCGAAATAAATTGCCCGTCGCAGTTAAATAATGCAAACCGGTTATTTAACGGTTAACGCGCCAATGTGAGTAAAACTCACCAACTCTGAACAGTTTATGATTTCATGTTGTATTTTAGAACTGTTAGATATTGTATGTTTGACTGTGTATTGATTGTTTGATTGAACTGCTAGTCAGTTAGTTAAAATTTCTATATTGATTCTATTTAACAGAATATATCATATGGAACTGAAAGTGATGTTATCTATATTGTCTAACATCTGTGATGCAGGGAAACAGGTTGGAGGAATCCGACTGGATTCCTCAACAGTTATTTTATGGTTTTTCATATATTGTTATATGATGTGATATAAAATCTATGGGCGATTATATATGCTTGGACGATATTGAACATCGTGATTTGATATGATTGAATACCATAACATACCGGAATGTAGATAAGGGAATTTTCAAAGTGATATTGAAAATATCATATTTATAAAAATGTGATATTTATAAATAAGAGATATTTATAAAGTGGAATATTTATAAATAAGAAATGTTTATAAATTGGAATATTTATAAATAGGAGATATTTGAAAAGGAAATAAATTCAAAACATTTCTTTTTGAATGGAAAGGCCTGTGTGGCGAGTTTAGGGATTTTCCCGATGCTCACGATACAAAGGAGGTTATGGCGAATTTTCCCGGGAATTTAAGGAGTTAGAATATTTCAAGAATAAATTTGAAAAGGAAATATTCGTAAACCATTTACAAATAGAATTGGAAAGCGAACATTATAAAAAAAGAAATCATTTTTAAAGTGTAGAACCGTTATTTAAAAGTAAATCCTTTCAAATGAATAAAACGTTGTTAAAAAGGAGTTAAACGAATATGGTATTCGAAGTTAGTTAATCGAATATAGACATTCGAAAGGAGTTAATCGAATATGGTATTCGAAGTTAGTAATCGAATATGGTATTCGAAGTTAGTTCATCGAATATAGACATTCGAAAGGAGTTAGTCGAATATGGTATCCGAAGTTAGTAATCGAATATGGTATTCGAAGTTAGTTAATCGAATATAGACATTCGAAAGGAGTTAGTCGAATATGGTATTCGAAGTTAGTTAATCGAATATGATATTCGAAGTTAGTTAATCGAATATATACATTCGAAAGGGGTTAGTCAAGTCGAGTTAGTCAAATAGAGTAAATCAGTTAGAGTTAACCAAATAGAGTTAATCAGTTAGAGTTAATCAGTTAGAGTTAACCAGTTAGAGTTAATCAGTTAGAGTTAACCAGTTAGAGTAAATCAAATAGAGTTAACCGGTTGGAGTTAATTAGTTAGAGTTAATCGATTAGAGTTAAAACGAACTAGAGTTAATCAAATATAGTTATTTGAGACAGAGTTAGTCAATTTAGTCGAGCCTAGTAAATCGAATCGAATTGGTCGAACCAAGTAAGTCGAGTTAGTCGAGTCAAGTTAAGTTAGTCGAGTTAAGTTCATCGAGTTAAATAAATCGATGTTAGTTTCATCGGAAGGAGTAATCGATGTTAGTTTCATCGAAAGGAGTTATCGATGTTAGTTTCATCGAAGGGAGTTATCGATTATAGTTTAATCGAAGTGAGGTTTTTCAAAGATGAGATATTTGAAAAGGAAGAGTTATCGAATATTAGTTGATCGAAGTGAGATTTATCGAACAAGAGTTATTCGAAGAGAGATTTTCGAATATAGTTTATTCGAAAGTAAGATTTTCAAATATGAGATATTTGAAAAGGAAGAAGTTAATCGAATATAGGTTATTCGAAGAAGAGTTAATCAAATAGAGATTTCTCGAAGAGAGTTAATCGGCGAATTCGATTATATCGAATTCGGGAAAGTACTTATACTTTCCAGTGTTTAAATAGAGATTTATTTATTTATAAATAAATAAGTGTTAGGTTAATTATTCACTAATAAGAATAGAAGTTACAATTAAAGTTAGATAATTTGAAAGTAGGGATTTTAACGTTATCGTTATAACCAATGTTTTAAATATAGAAGTGGATTAGTAAAATTGGATCCGAGAAAGGCGTAAAGAAGTTGTTAAAGATTAAAAGATAAACCTTGACCATTTCGAAGTTATAACGTTGTTCAGTTAAGGTCTGAGAGGTAATTATACGCCAACTTGAGTGACTTCCTTCTTAACTAAGAAATGGTAAGGTTTGATCGTAAAGGAGTTTTGGAATTGTTTTCCAAACGAGAATCAGAAATGTTTTCTGATAAAAGAAAATAAGAATTTAGAATATAGGGAAACAGGAGATAAGTAAATAAATGAACTAAAGAGATTTATGTTAAATGATGTTTGTTCGATATAATTTCCATTTGGAAATAATATCGTTGTTTGCACACTTGTTTTTCTTTGATGGTTAAATCACCGACTATCAAAGTTTTGACCATTTTAACGTTGTTAATATGGAGAGACCGGTTGGATTATTATCCATAGAACCACTTTGTATTGGCATAAGCGTCGCGAATCATATATGCTAAAGATAATTGAAGACGGAGTAAAATGCAAGGGCTATCCTGTTTACAGAATAGTGCCTTCGGTTTGTCCAGTCCCAGGACAACTTGTATGGACGAAGGTCTGACAGAGTATATCCAATGGATCGCGTAAGTTGATCTGTTCAAACGTATTCACGTTTGGTGGCGGAGGAATTCGTTTCTCATAGGTGTGTACCCGTGTTATTTTTGTATAAGTCAATTTGTGATTTGGCGGGTATGACGATGTGACATTTTAAGTAAATGAAGATGGATGTCTGACAGAGTATTTCCAGAAAGGTCACGTACATTGATTTCTTCAACCGTACCAAGAGTGGAAGCGGAGAAGGAAACTTCTTTTAGCTGACACGTAATGTATTGTTGTAGACGTAAATTAGTGATTTTCGATGGATCTGACAATGTGGCATTCGAAGTGAATCTATTGTGATGACAAAGCGTAGCTTCTAGCCTCACATCCGGTAAATGACAGAAATCGGGCAGGCAACATGGCTAAGTCGGTCGCACCGAAGTAAGGTGTATAATCACCTATCTAGTGAATATTCATTTGTTTCTTAAATCTATCAATGCTGTCCCATATATATACGGGAACGGTTGCTGATCCCAACCGTGGGTGATGTACATTCGATACACTCAAGCGAAATGAGTGGTCGGCCATGTGTGGCTGAGTTGCAAGATGTTCTTGTTGAACTCCAGTGTATCGTTCCTAGAGTACACTGATCGGAAGGTGGTTCCATACCTTGTCATAGTTGGAAATCCAATCATCCAATACGTGCTTGCGATTTTGATTGTATACTATATATGTAGTAACATGAGATGCAAGCGTTTCTGCTAGATTGATATTTATTTGTACTTAGACATTATTATAATATCAGAATGATATTGCTTTGAAAAGTTGTTTGGATTCTCATAAGGGAAAAACCCATTCCGTTATGCGGCGTGGTCTTGTGAGATATCCTTTATTAAATCAAGTATTAAATTGTTTTACTCATACCAGTCCCATGACTGACCCGGAGTTTATTTTGTTGTTTTCCCTAAACTCTTGGGTGCCTAAATTTGTACGGGCAGTCAAGTAGTCGGGATTTTACAGATACACTTGGAGAGCTTGGAGCAGGAGGCTTCATGATTCTATAGCTATTATTATTTCCGCTGTTGTTGTAAGTATTGTACTCTGATAAGTGTTATTGTATACATATACTGATGTTATTTCAAAGATATGTTATGTTATATTTTATTCGTTCCGCTGTGAGATTCGTGCTTACTCTGATGATGATGTTCTCCTTCTTCTTCTATTCTATAAGTTCTATCTTATCTATTCTCACCTTCTAATTTCTTTCATTAATTACCGGGATTTTTCGATGTTTTGGTTATCGACATCGTGCTTACGTCGATAACCAAAGCCGCTCAAAATCCGGGTTACTACACCTAACTTAATAGGTAAATTCCCAATGGGTAGACCTAACTTAATAGGTAAATTCCCAATCTTATGTTTTTATATCTTTTAAGTTTACCCAACCCCAAACGCAATCCCATCGCTTACATATCGCAATAGCGCATAAAGGATAGAAAGAGGGAACTTGGCATAATCATGACATAAAGGTGTTGAAGCCACAAATTTAACATGGCGGCATATGAAATGTACATATGTTCATATACTTGCATATTACATTTTTAGGCCTCAAAAGCATGCATAAAACCAAACTTAGCATATTGGTGATACATGGTGATAAATGACATGTAGAAATGGCCATAAGTTCGCATTTAGCCTCACATGCAAGTTATCATAAGAGATATGATAAATTAAATGTTGCCAAAATGCAACCTTTAGCATAAAGCTTGAAGCTTTAAGCTCATAAACCCAAGATAAGCTTGCATAACATGATAACATGAACAAAATGATCAACCCAAACTTGCATAACATAACTTGCATATCATATGACAAACTTGCATATCAAACTTGCATAACATAACATTATAAACTTGCATATCATAACATGGCAAACTTGCATAACATAACATGATAAACTTGCATATCATAACATGGCAAAGTTGCATAGCATAACATGGTAAACTTGCATCATTCATTTAACTTTAGAGTTTAAATATGAAAGTAGAAAAGGGCTTACAATGCTTATGAAGACACAAAAATATGACAAAGCCCTTATGCAATCCAATAGACCCAAAATGCAAGCTCTAATAGAAAAACCCTTGAGCCAAAATGATCAAAACCCTTGCTTTATGATGTAAATATGGAAACTTGACTTGAATGCAAGCTAATGATGCTCATACAAGCTTGAAAACACTTGTATGCATTGAAAATCTCTCATAGAAATGACTTAGGAATTTTATGAAGAGAGTGGAGGCCATGAGAGGAATGATTTTGCCATAGTTTAGTTACTTGAATGAATAATGATGATTTAGGGTTAGGTTAGGGGCTTATTTATAGAGATTAGGATTAGTTTCAACCTTAGGATTAAACCCTAATTATAATCTCAGCCCTTAAAACCGAATCTGGCCCCAAAACCTAACCAAAACCCCAAAATGGTGCACAGGCAAAACTGCCCGGCTGAACCAAGTCAACACCCAAGTCGACAGGGTTGTCGACTTGGGCCTAACCATGTCGACTGCCCAGTCGACAGGGCTGTCGACATGGGTGGTCTGGCGGGAAATTTCCCGCCTGCGCCCAACTGCCCTAATTTCCAAATTCAAACTTGAATTTGAAATCTGTTTTTACTTTGAAATTTTCTGAAAACTTCGTTGGGCCTTAGTCGGGTCATAAGGACTCCGATTTTCGAAAACTCAGACTCTATTTCACGTATTTTTCCGAGACGAACGCAATGGCATAGCCCATTTCCCTTGATTCAGATTTTAGAATTAAATTCTGCCTCGATTTACGTTATAACAGGTTATTGAAAATACGGGTTGTTACATTCTCCCCTCCTTAAAGGATTTCGTCCCCGAAATCTTCAAGTTAGGAAGAACGTATCCTACCATCCAACATCCATCTACTCAAAACATCATCCACGAGCAATCATTGTCCTTACAAGATTCTAAATGTTGTACGAACATATGCAAAGGTGTGTGTATATGTACTTATCTAATGCAAATATCATCAATGCAAATTATGTTAGTGAAATGAATCCATATGTATCTAATTCCTAACACAATGTATAACATCTATATGTGTGCACATAACATACATCCATATGCAACATCCATGTGATAACACAAAAATTTTCATCCATGAATAAGCATAAACACTCATGCATATGCAATATGAGGAGTGTGTGAGCCGATCTAGTGCCTAACGTGTATAATGCATCCACGAGTAACCACTTGCAAACACTTGCAACCACTTGCAAACATCAAGCATAACATGTTTCAAACACATGTTTCATCCAAAGGGTTTCTACCTAAGGTTCTCATGACAAGATTAACATGATAAACTAGATAATCAAGACAAACATGGATAGCAAAAGATATGCTACAAAAAGATCGGGAAGATAAGCAGGACATACTCCTTTCGGACTACAAGAAATCCCTTCCTAACCCAACCCATATTCAATAAAATCCCAAAAGGTTTAGTCAACCTAACGGACCCCTTCAAACCCTAACATGTATTACTAGCCAATAAGTCATACCTCCCGACAGAAATAGGACCGAGAATGGGACCGAGAGGATATACGTAAAAAGATAACATGCGAGTAAGTTCCACAGGAAAACAAGGATCAAGGATATGGTCTTGAAAAGAGATATGATGCGCATATCTAGCCTTCAGTCTCCTAAGTCACGTTTCCTTGATCTTAACTCCCCTGTGCTTTGACCGTCTTTTACCTCATGATTTCTTAGCTTCTTAACTCTTATTTCCAAATATGAGTTGGAACCCATTTCATTGTCGCCTCTCGTCTTCCTCTTTCATTTACTCTTCTATCATTCTTGCCTTAAACATAACTATGACCTCATGGTTTCATGCAAGCTCTCCAAAATTCACCAGTGAATCCTGGATCTCGTTCACTTACTATAAAGTATTCCACGCAGCAGAACTTTTCTTGGAAATACCAATCCACGTTGCCAATTGCTCTTACTAACGTGATTTTCTATAACTCATGCTTGAACGAAATGAACCATCCGCCTGCGAATGATAGGCCGTACTTAGATTCAGTTGCTTGCCCATGACTTCCCGTAGACTATCCCAAAACTGGCTAGTGAAGATTGAGTCATGGTTACTAACTATACTTTAGGGAACCTCGTGCAACCGCTTTATTTCTTGAAAGTAAACTGTCGCTAGCTATGATGCAGTCCTTTCGCTCTTTACCGGAGTGAAATGAGCACTCTTCGTGAGTCTACCTACTATGACCCACATGCTCTTATTCCCTTTCTTGATCTAGGTAGTCCATCCACGAAATCCTTCGTGACGCTTTTCCCTCTTCCATTGCGGGGACCTCCAATGGATATAATAGCCAACCGGGCTTCTATGACTCGGCCTTTAACCTGTTGGCACAACATGCACCTTGGGACAAACTCGGCCACCTCCTCGGGTGATGTGCATCTTCAAGAGCCTTCTTTCTCTCATCGCGCCTTAGCTATCCCTTGTCATCTATAGCGAGGTGACTTACCATCTCGCCTCGAATCAACTTGTCCATGATCTCGACCAACTGCGGGTCTTCTTTCTGAGAAGTCCCTACTTGATCCAGAAGGGTAGGTCTAAGCTCAAGGGACGCTAACTAACTAATTAAACTGAGAGAACTTCTCACTTCAATTGTCCTCGTCGGAGCTTTTCGGTTTTGAACCGCGACCACTTTAGCAGGATCCACCACTAAGCCTTGCTTAGAAACTATGTGCCCAAGAAATCTAACTCCTTTTTCTCCAAAATGACATTTGGAGGACTTGGCTTTCAACTGATGCGCTCTAAGCGTATCCATCACCTCCTTGAGATGTCTAGCATGTTCTTCCTCGTTCTCTAAGAAAGTCAGGATATCATCTACAAAGACTACCACAAACTCGTTCAGGAACTCCCTAGACACCCTACTCATCAAGTCCACGAAGTAGGCGGGTGCATTAGTCAAACCGAATGGCATTACCAGCCATTCTAAGAATCCATCTAGAGTTCTGAACGTAGTTTTTCCTATACTATCCTCAGCTACTCTGAGCTGATGGAATCCAGTAGCAAGATCAAGAGAAAACAGATGTTCCTACAAGCTGATCAAACAAATCATTGATCCTTGGCAATGGTTGTCTATTCTCTTTGTTTAACTCACGATAATCAACACAAAGTCGAAGAGAACCATCTGCCTTGGTAGTAAATACTACAGGCGCTCCCCATTCAGATATACTTCGTCTAATGAAGTTCTTCTCAAGCAACTCCTTGACTTGCTTTCTTAACTCTCATCTTTTGGGGCCATGTGCCTAACCGGCCACGAAACTATCTTGGCATTATCAACCAGATAAATGCGGAAATCTATCTCTCGTTTAGGGGTAACCCCCTTCACTTCACCCAAGATATCAGGATATTCTCGGACCACCCTCACCGATTGCAAACTATCGATAGACGAGTTGAGGGATTCAAGATAACACAACATGACGGGACTCATAGGGTTACTAGAAATTTTTAGGGTGTTACCGAGGCGAGTCATGAGCCTCTCAACCCTATGCTCAAAAATCAAGAATGGCTCCAAAACTGGACAACCAATCCATGCCCAAAATCAACCCATACCCCATGAAACCGAGAATATAAGCATCACGCGAGAATTCTATATTCAAGATAGAGATTTTCAAATCCACGTAGATAATAGACAAATGGGCGGAACCCCCAATTGGATTTGAAACACACACGGGATCATTAACTAGACTAGTACTTAGGTGCAAACTTTCAACTAGATCAGATGAAACAACTATGCGATGCGCCATAATCAAACAAAGTACAAACAGGAAAATCAGAAATGTGAACAAGACTTTCAACAGAAATACTACCTCGATCGGGAACTGGAGCGGCATTGAGAGCATGAACTTGCCCTCCCGAAGGTTCAGCACACTGAGTCTGACCCTGGCCTTGCCCTTGCCTCTTCGGGCAATCCTTACTGAAATGTCCAGTCTTACCGTAGAAAAAGCATTCACCATTCTTCCTTTTCCTCTTCTTACAATCCTTAATAAGATGCCCAACTGAACCGCAATAATGGCACTTCCCCTTGTTATTCTTGCCCTTGTTGTTGTTCCCCTTGTTGCCTTGACTCTTGTTCTTGTTCTTGTTCTGATTGCCTTGACTGCTCTGACTACTTGGATTACCCTGATTTCCTTTCCATTGGGAATCAGTCTTCTTGGCTTGAGTATCATTCGTCTTGATCTCTTTCTTGACATCTCCCTGAAGTAACGCCATATCAACCAAGCTCTCAAACGTGGCCCCATGGGGAATATGTGACATAGCCAATCCCTGCAACGGCTCATTCAATCCTCTAGCAAAACGAAGAGCCTTCTTCTGAGGAGTACTCACCATATCCAAGCCAAAACGAGCTAACTGATTGAACTTGTTCACATATTCTTTGACAGACATATCTCCTTGTTTCAAAGTTATGAACCTCTCCATTTGCAGATTCTCCTCAGCAGAAGATAGAAACTTAAGCACGAACCTTGCCCTGAAATCGGCCCAAGTCTCAACAGGCCTAGTACCATTGGTGACTTCCCACCAATAAGCGGCTTCATCCTTCATAAGCCAAAACGCCAACAAGATCTTCCTCTGATCGTCTAACCCAAAGATAGCAAATAAATCCTCAGTCTCTTTCAACCAATTTCTGGCTTCTACAAAAGTCTCAGTGCCTTGAAAGTTCTTGCCACCCATTGCTTTGAAATCTTTGCAAGTCTTTGCGAAGTCAGCTTGAGGATGCTGAGGGGGAGGAGAAAGAGGAACCTCGGCGACATGAGGAGGAGGAACATCAGCGACAGGAGGAGGAGGAACATTAACTACCGGAGGAGGAGGAGGAGGAACATCTGCGGGGCCGGCTTCGGTCGCCCCAGCCTCCAAAAGTCTCCTATACCAAACAGGTACGTGTACTCCCTCCGGAATAGCAAAGTTATCAGCCATACTGAAAACGAAGAAAAGGACAGATTCAGAATGGAAAAAAACGAAGGAATTTTGCTAATGGCTTTTTGGGGAATAGCCTTTAAAATAAAATAAACTTTTCTTTTGAAAATACTTTATACTTGGTTTTGAAAATAGTTTTCCAAAAGTTTTTTAAAAACCTTTTTGTTCCTTCTCGTAAACCATATGCTCTGATACCAAATGTAACACCCCACCTCCGCCAGGGTGACTCTTGCAAGCACTCTGACTTTGGAGGGGCGTTTGAATCAGGTAAACATGCATAATGATATATCAAGGCAGAACAAGAACATATGTATATATGTAAACATAGTAAATAAGATAAGTAAAACAGCGGAAGATTTCAAACTATTTCAAAACAAGTCTGGTACAACATAATGTCAACTTTCCAAATACACAAGTCTAGATAAAAACAACATCACTGAAAAACTGAAATACATAAGTACTATCCCCAAAATAAGTGATAACCATAGCTAGCTTCATGTCAAGACCGTACATGAGCTAAAATCCCACAAGCAAGCGATCAGAAATCCAAGCTAAGCTCCAATGTTCCCACCCTGAGAACCTTGGGGGGGGGGGGAACGGAAGAAAAGAGGCGAAAGAAAAACAGGTCAGTCAAAAAAACTGAGTAAGCCCTACTACAATCAATGTAAACTGATAAAGTTAATTGGCATGAGAAGCAGGGATGAACATAAGGATAACAACATACTAGCATGATGATTAACTAACAAGGTAGATAAAGGTGTCATCGCATAATCAGGTTTAAGGTTTTAGCACCACAGGTGTACTAGCAAGCTAACATGACTTGAATAAACAAGTATTGATCCCTTGGCCCAAGCTTTGGCCCAATAACATGAAGTGACCCTAATACGAGGTCCAACAACATGAAGTGACCCTAATACGAGGTCCAATAACATGAAGTGACCCTAATACAAGGTCCAATAACATGAAGTGACCCTAATACGAGGTCCAACCAAACGGTCTAGTCGATCGGCTCCCTATAAGCCTAACTCGTCACGTGTTGGTGTCAATACGGCCCAAACATAATTGTAGTCAGACTATGCTGGGTCTCCCGTCGGGTGTATCAAGCCCTAGGGTGTCAACCCCTGGACACCACAAACATAAGTGCACAGTCTAGATCTACTGGTACCCATGGGTGACTTCTCCAAATACGGACTACGTGCACGACCATAGTCCATCCGGAACTACATCGGCGTACCACCCGGCCGTCGTTTTTGGTCGCTTACCTCAAGTCCAGTAATCGTGCCCCACCCTAGCCTAGTCCCTAGGGTCATGATGATACAAACTTGGGATTACTGCTGGAGTGGACCCCCGTTGCTAGGATTTTCTAGTGGGTTAAGTACGGTTTAACCCTCTTGCTAATCATGGATTAACTTGGTTAAGTGTAACGATGAGTTCACGACTTAACCCTGATTAATCTACCAAGCCCAAATTGGTTAAGTATTAAGTGGACCATGACTTAACCCTAATCATGAGGCATTAATTAATTAATGTGCCTTAACCTCTCACATTAGACTTTGTTGCGGTTACTAGTTAAGCCGGTCGGTTCCGGGTAGCTTTACACCACAACTTGGTCTAACCTCGGGTTCAAGGTACAACATGACCAGCTTCTCACATTGGGTCCTATTGTTTGTAGCAACTAGTTAAGCCGGTCGGTTCCGGGTAGGTTTACGCTACAAACTCAACCCAACCTCGAGTTGGTCACACTTATATTTTCTAAGTGTCATGTCCATTATGTTTACAAAACATATTACAAGTTTTCAAGCATTTGGGTAGACCTAACTTAATAGGTAAATTTCCAATGGGTAGACCTAACTTAATAGGTAAATTCCCAATCTTATGTTTTTATGTCTTTTAAGTTTACCGAACCCAAAACGCAATCCCATCGCTTACATATCGCAATAGCGCATAAAGGATAGAAAGAGGGAACTTGGCATAATCATGACATAAAGGTGTTGAAGCCACAAGTTTAACATGGCGGCATATGAAATGTACATATGTTCATATACTTGCATATTACATTTTTAGGCCTCAAAAGCATGCATAAAACCAAACTTAGCATATTGGTGATACATGGTGATAAATGACATGTAGAAATGGCCATAAGTTCTCATTTAGCCTCACATGCAAGTTATCATAAGAGATATGATAACTTACATGTTGCCAAAATGCAACCTTTAGCATAAAGCTTGAAGCTTTAAGCTCATAAACCCAAGATAAGCTTGCATAACATGATAACATGAACAAAATGATCAACCCAAACTTGCATAACATAACTTGCATATCATATGACAAACTTGCATATCAAACTTGCATAACATAACATGATAAACTTGCATATCATAACATGGCAAACTTGCATAACATGATAAACTTGCATATCATAACATAGCAAACTTGCATAGCATAACATGGTAAACTTGCATCATTCATTTAACTTTAGAGTTTAAATATGAAAGTAGAAAAGGGGTTACAATGCTTATGAGGACACAAAAATATGACAAAGCCCTTATGCAATCAAATAGACCCAAAATGCAAGCTCTAATAGAAAAACCCTTGAGCCAAAATGATCAAAACACTTACTTTATGATGCAAATATGGAAACTTGACTTGAATGCAAGCTAATGATGCTCATACAAGCTTGAAAACACTTGTATGCATTGAAAATCTCTCATAGAAATGACTTAGGAATTTTATAAAGAGAGTGGAGGCCATGAGAGGATTGATTTTGCCATAGTTTAGTTACTTGAATGAATAATGATGATTTAGGGTTAGGTTAGGGGCTTATTTATAGAGATTAGGATTAGTTTCAACCTTAGGATTAAACCCTAATTCCAATCTCAGCCCTTAAAACCGAATCTGGCCCCAAAACCTAACCAAAACCCCAAAATGGTGCACAGGCAAAACTGCCCGGCTGAACCAAGTCGACACCCAAGTCGACAGGGCTGTCGACTTGGGCCTAACCATGTCGACTGCCCAGTCGACCGGGCTGTCGACATGGGTGGTCTGGCGGGAAATTTCCCGCCTGCACCCAACTGCCCTAATTTCCAAATTCAAACTTGAATTTGAAATCTGTTTTTACTTTGAAATTTTCTGAAAACTTCGTTGGGCCTTAATCGGGTCATACGGACTCCGATTTTCGAAAACTCGGAATCTATTTCGCGTATTTTTCCGAGACGCACGCAATGGCATAGCCCGTTTCCCTTGATTCAGATTTTAGAATTAAATTCTGCCTCGATTTACGTTATAACAGGTTATTGAAAATACGGGTTGTTACTTGACTTGTAAGATTCATAACTATTACATACAATGTCAGAATTGAGCGAAACAAGATACAATGGGATCGTATGGATGGACACTACCCAATGGAACTGACTGGGAGTGGATTTGAGCTCGTTTGAATTTATGGCGAAATAAATTGTTTGATTCAAATCAAATAACAGCTTATCGTTCTTTAACGATGAACTGCCAAAGTGAGTAAATCTCACTAACTCTGAACAGTTTATAATTTCATGTTGTATTTTTAGAACTGTTAAATATTGGTTGATTGACTGTGTGTTGACTGTTTGATTGAACTGCTAGTCAGTTAGTTGAATTTCTTTATTGATTCTATTTAACAGAATATATCATATGGAACTGAAAGTGATGTTGATTTTATTGTGTAACATCTGTGGATGCAGGGAAACAGGTTGGAGGAATCCGACTGGATTCCTCAACATTTATTTTACTGTTTTTCATATAATGTGATATATGATGTGATATAGAATCTGTTGTCAATTATATGTGTTTGGACTATACTGATCATCGTGAATTGATATGTTGAATACCATAACATACTGGAATGTTGATAATGGAATTTTCAAAGTGATATTGAAAATAAAATATTTATAAACTGGAATATTTATAAATAGGAGATATTTAGAAAGGGAATAATTATAAAATCAAAGAATTTTATAAAACGATTATTTACTTAGCAAGTAAATAGAAGTGTAAAACGATATTTATTTAAGAAGTAAATAGAAGTATAAAGAAAGATATTTACGTAGAAAGTAAATAAATAGAATAAAGGAATATTTAGTTGATAAATAAATAGAATAAAGGAATATTTAGTTCATAAATAAATAGAATAAAGGAATATTTAGTTGATAAATAAATAGAATTAAAGAATATTTAGTTGATAAATAAATAGAATAAAGTAATATTTAGTTGATAAATAAATAGAATAAAGGAATATTTATTGGGAAAATAAATAGTATTATAAAAGGAAATTAATGAGATAGAAAAGAGTTAGTCGATTAGAGTTATCAAATAGAGTCATCAAATAGGAGTCAATTGAATATAGTTATTCGAAAGGAGTCAATTGAATACAGTTATTCGAAAGGAGTCAACTGAACATAGTTATTCAAAAGAAGTTAATCGAACATAGTCAAAAGAAATAGAGTTAAACAAGATTAGAAACTTACTAGGGATTAGTTAAGTTGAATAGTTTTCTGAGTATCGATCTGATGTTGGTTTCGGCCTTCGGGGTTTATACTTAGAGAATTGTTCTCCTACTAGTTTACAGTCAGGGACTGATAGTTGTGAAATGATAGTGACATATAAATAAACAATGGAAATGTTTTCCAGTGTTAATAACATATATTTTCTAAACATAGAAAATAAGGAAATATATATATATATATATATGATTGATGATTGATTAGATAGAATTTCCATGGAAATAATATCGTTGTTTGCACACGTATTTTTCTTTGATAGTTAACTCATCAACTATCGAAGTTTTTGACCATTTTAACGTTGTTAATATGGAGAGACCGGTTGGATTATTATCCCAAGAACCACTCCGTATTGGCATAAGTGTTTCGAATCATATATGCCAAAGATAATTGAAGACGGAGTAAATTCCAAGGGCTGTTGTATAAATCATAGATAATAGTGCCTAAGATGGATATACTGAATAGTACCTTCAGTTCATCCTATTTCTGGATGACTTGTATGGATGAATGTCTGACAGAGTATTTCCAAAAAGGTCACGTACATTGATTTCTTCAACCGTACCAAGAGTGGAAGCGGAGAAGGAAACTTCTTTAATTAACACATGATGTACTGTTGTAGACGTCAATTAGTGATTTTCGATGGATCTGACAATGTGGCATTCGAAGTGAATCTGATGTGATGATAAAGCGTAACTTCAAGCCTCATCAACCGGTAAATGATAGAAGTCGGGAAGGCAGCATGGCTAAGTCGGTCGCCCCGAAGTAGGGTGTATAATCACCTGATCTAGAGTTTCATTTACTTCTAAAAATCTATTGTTGATGCTGTCCTATTCGGGAAACGGTTGCTGATCCCAACCGTTGGTGATATACATTCGATACACTCAAGCGAAATGAGTAGTCGGTCATGTGTGGCCGGGTTGTAAGTTGTTCTTGTTGAACCCAGTGTATTCCTTTCTAGAGGTACACTAGCGAAAGGTGGTTCCATAATATGTCATAGTTGGAAATCCATTACCGAATACGTGCTTGCGGTTTTGATTGTATACTATATATGTAGAACGTGAGATGAAAGCGTTTCTACTAGATGGCTATTATATTGTGGTTGATAGACATTATTATAATATCAAAAGGTTTCTAATATAAAGATATTTTGGATACTCATAAGGGAAAAACCCGTTTCGTTATATGGCATGGTCTTATGAGATATCGTTTACTTGTTCAACTGTTTTAAACTGTTTTACTCATACAAGTCCCATGACTAACCCGGAGTTTATTTTGTTTGGTTTTCCGTAAACTCTTTGGTGCACAATTTTGTACGGGCAGTCAAGTAGTCGGGATTTACAGATACTTGAAGAGCTGGAGCAGGAGGCTTCAGGATCATATAGCTATAGTTTATTTCCACTGTGTTGTAAGTGTTGTACTCTGAAAATGTTGTTGTATACATATACTGATTTTATCTCAAGGATATATTATCTATTATATGTTATTCGTTCCGCTGTGAGGTTCGTGTTACTCTGATGTTGTGTTTCTTCTTCTTATATTCTAAGTTTCTATCTTATCTATTCTCACCCTCTAATTTCTTTCATTAATCATCCGGTTTTTTCGACCCTTGGATGTTCAATATGTGTTGTATATCGGATAACCAAGGTCGCCAAAATCACGGGTCATTACAGTTGGTATCAGAGCATAAGGTTAAGTGAATTACTTTGGCTCTGTGGCGTGACTCGGTAGAGATAGGGTTAGTAATACCCAAGATTGAGTTTGAGTGTATATATACGAGTGAACGTATTTGTATATGATATAAAAATAATTTTACATTGTGGAGATTCATTGGATGAATGTTTATGGGTTCTGGTCGATCAGTTTTGAAACGACCCGAAATCCCCCTTACGGGAGATTAC
Organism: Allium sativum; assembly: GCA_030737875.1. Taxonomy (NCBI): domain Eukaryota; kingdom Viridiplantae; phylum Streptophyta; class Magnoliopsida; order Asparagales; family Amaryllidaceae; genus Allium; species Allium sativum. The sequence goes on along the minus strand of CM060916.1, from coordinate 102,874,436 downwards.
GGATTGAGTTGAGAACAAGCCACATCAGAACGCAAACAGAAGAACATTTCATTGTATATTACAACAATTCACCAGATACAAGAATATACAGAGTAAGAATAAATATTACATAGAAAATATCAGAGATTTAAATTACATTTAAATACATCGCAGCGGAAAATAATACAATACACAACTAGAAGAGATATATGGATATAGAGCTTTCCGGATATCATTCCAGCTGTAAACCAAGATCCTGTGAATATAAATCTGCAAAACCAAAACTACTAGCTGCCCGTGTCAAATTAAGGGCACCCAGAGTTTAGGTTAAAACAATAAACTCCAGGTCAGTCATGGGACTGGTGTGAGAACTAAAAAAGTTATTAATCTTTATTTCAAAGTTCGGTAAATCAAGGGACCACGCCGTATAACATGGAACGGGTTTCCTCCCAAGAGTACCAGTGCATAAAACAACAGCGCAATGCTAAATAAAGAACAATGAAGCTATTAAAAGACCCAGGTCCTATCACACAATGCAACACAAGCCGGAGGATAGGGTTTTCCTGTCACGACCGGGAATTTCGCTCGATCCGAATCAGTCGCTAAACCGACCCAGACCGTTCGAAACGCCTGATTATTTTTGAGAACACGACAAATTAGAATGCAGACGAAAGAACATTTCATTATTTATTACAACAATTCATCAGAATACAAGAATATATAGAGTATGAATAAATATTACTCATAAAATATCAGAGATTTAAATTACATTTAAATACATCGCAGCGGAAAATAATACAATACACAACTAGAAGTAATACGCGGATACAGAACTTTCCGAGTATTGTTCCAGCTGTAAATCAGGATCCTGTGAATATAAATCTGCAAAACCAAAACTACTAACTGCCCATGTCAAAATAAGGGCACCCAGAGTTTAGTTTAAAACAATAAACCCCAGGTTAGTCATGTGACTGGTGTGAGAACTAAAACAGTTATTTATCTTTATTTTAAAGTTAGGTAAATCAAGGGACCACGCCGTATAACACGGATCGGGTTTCCTCCCAAGAATACCAGTGCATAAAACAACAACACAATGCTAAATAAAGAACAATGAAACTGTTATAAGACCCAAGTCCCATTACACAATGCAACGCAAGCCGGAGTATAGGGTTTTACCTTATAAAAACCATAGAATGCTTGATACGTGAAATTTCATAATTTATTATCACTATAAGTGTATAGTGTCAAAACAATTTGAAATCATAAGTATCAATCAAAGGTGGCATAAGTGCCCCATCCCACTGTGTCGCCATACTAGGCTCTACAAATAAAACCGTAGAATCACGTATTTGGAAATTGGATTTCCGTCTGTGAACCGAGGCAAGGGATCGTCCTCTACCGAATTCGAGATGCTCTAGCCCTCCCCTTAGGCAAGTACTCAGTCAAGCCTTTGGATCGTCATGGCCGATCCACCGATGTTGTAACACCCCGCGAATTCTATGACTGTGAAATTAACAAATTAAAGTATAATCAAATTCAAATCAAAGAACTAAGGGAAACGGGATGCGTCATTGCGTTCGTCTCGAAAAAATACGCGAAATAGAGTCCGAGTTTTCGAAAAACGGAGTCTGTATGAAGAAGATATGGCCTTCGGAAGTTTTGAATTAAATTTAAAATTCAAACAGAATTAAATAATTAAATATTCCGAAGTGGGGCCCATTGGGCCAGGAACACCCGCCTGGGCCACCCAGGTCGACTGGGCTGTTGACCTGGGCTACCCATGTCGACAGGGCTGTCGACAGCCCTGTCGACAGGGGTATCGACCTGGTCGAGCCCAGTCAACCTGGCTGGCCAGGTCGGTGTGTGGTCGAATTTCTGTGGTCTGCTTTGTCATTAGGGCTAGGTGGCGGGTTTTTATTGGTCTCTCTTCCTAATGAATGGCTACGATCTAACCTAGCAACATCAATGGTCCTAATCAATTCCTAACCTCTATATAAACAACCCTAGACTAAACCCTAATCTATTCATTCAAAATAAGATTATAGCCGCCATGTTGCTGAGGAACGACAAAGAGTAGCCGCCGACTAGAGAGAGAGTTAGGAAGAAAGTTCTAAAGCCTAAAGCAATTCAAGCAACCTAAAGCTAATCAATTCAACAAAGGAATCGTGTCTCTTAATTAGAGAATTCGCCGCAACCATTGTAAGTAGAGTATTACTTTGGTATAAATAAACAACTGTGTTGATGTGTATGCTTGAATTGTGGCAATGGAAGTAATTCATATTTGGGCGTTCTTATCAATTTATATACGTTTGGATATTTATGGATTATGTTATAAAGAACTACATGCGGTAGTTCTATGCAAATATACGTTTGGAATATTGCGCAAAGTATGTAATCTATGTTGAAGCTACATGTATGTAGTTGAGTGAAATTTATGCAAGTTTGGGGCTTTGTTATTATGTCGTCATGATGAATATTTTTGGTGCATAAATCATTTTGCAAGTAATTGAAACTATGTTGGAATTTTGACACCATAATCCATGTATTAAGTCATGCTTTTGCAAACTTATGAATATGGCTAGGCTACGAATAATATTTGGCATAAGTGAAATCTATGATTAAGTCTATCTTGTTTAAAAGAATTATATGATGACATATGTGAGACATGGCTAGGTTAGACTCAAAAATCCCTTTCTTGCAAGTTTTAAAGCAAACACCATGTTTAGGAATATTTATGCATAAGTATGTTTATACCATCGTTATGTGATTAGACTTAAACCATGATTAAGTTGAACTATGCTTTTATGTTGGTAATGAAGTATCCCCTTTGTAAACATGTAGAAACCTTATGAACATGACATGTTTATGTTTATGCCATGAACAAAATTTAACTTTACTTATGCCATGCTTATGTTTGACATTATGCCATGTTTATGCCAAAAGTATTTATGCCATGCTTATGTTTGACATTATGCTATGCTTATGCTAGAAATATTTACGACATGCTCATGTTTGACATTATGCCTAAATAAGAATATAGGTTCATGTTGTAGTTAAACCTATGCAAGTTCACATGCTTTGATTCATGTCACCTATGTTACCACTATGCAAGTACACCAATATCTATTTTGTATTTC
>CM060916.1:102705000-102871120 GCA_030737875.1 Allium sativum | reverse complement strand
GACCCGATTCAGGACTCCCAGCAGCTCCTCTACGCCTATAAATACCCCACAACATGGCTATTTCAAGGGACTTTTGGAACTCTAACTCTCCATGGCTTCAACTATGGTTCTTCGCAAGGTTATTGCATAACCTAGAAGTCGAATTCCACATTACAACACGAGGATTTCGTGTATAATCTCCCCTTTAATCTCCTCTTCTTCATTGTAAACACGAGGATTTCGTGTATAAATTGCAAACAAACAAAATTGTAATAGCTTCTTAGGATTTAAGAAACTATAAAGTGGACGTAGGCTTGGATTGAGCCGAACCACTATAAAAATCTCGTGTGTCTCCTCTTATTTTACTGCTTTTTCTGTATTAATCTGTGATTGTGAGGTTTTCACATAGAGTTTGGGTGTTAGGCCCAGATTTCGGTCTAACATTTTGGCGCGCCAGGAAGGGGGGCACACGATACAACTTCTTCTACTAGCTTGAACGGAAGCGGATTATTTGGCTATTGGATCAATGGTCAAGCGAAAGAAAGATGGAACCTTCTCTCGTGCTGAGGATGTTGGCACTGAAGGAACAAGGAATGAGGTAAGCCAGGAGGCTTCCTCTCATGAAAATCCATCAGCATACTTAACCAGAGATGAAATGGATGGCGTTCTCGATGAATTGAGAACCCAGATGGCTAGGCAAGATGATCTCCTCCGCAAACAACAGGAGATGATTGACCAATTCTTTGCTCGGATGGAAGGAAGGCCGAGCGGCAATGCACAACTCGCTGGAAATAGCACGGAGATAGCTCCAGCAGCAACTGCAAACCGGATCGGTTCGGATCCGATCCGAACCGAAGGCCAAAACTTGAACCAGACGCAGATGGAAATGGGAGGAAATCCTCCCCGGATCGGTTCGGATCCGATCCGAACCACCACCCTGCATGAGCCTGGGGGCAGCAGCCTCCCCTCTGGAAATCAAGGCTTCGCTCCTGTTCGACCTACATCTGCACCGGTTCGGGTCGGAAATACCACACAAACTCAGCATCAAGCTCCCCAGTTCAGAACAGGAGAACCCGATCGGATCGGCACCTCCGATCCGAACCGTGCACCTCTCCAAAACCTCCCTCGCTTCTCCGAGCCGCAGCAAGGGGGAACCTCCGAACCGAACCGGATGACCTGCCAAGCTCCTTATACTCTTCCACACACTTCTGAACTCAACGCTGGGGGCACCAGCTCTGGACTTGTCAACTTGCAACAGCTCTTTGAAGGCGATCGGCTCGCCAACCTCATTGAACGCCTCTCGAGAGGCCGCACTTATCAGAATGACATGGATGATGTCAATCACAATCCATTCGCACAAGAAATTAGAAATTCCCGTAATCCCCCGGATTTCAAACTTCCACAACTGGAGCCATACAACGGCAGAACGGATCCTACCGTGCATCTCATGCGCTACAAACGGCATATGGAAGTTCAATCGGCGTCGGAAAACGTCATGGCAAAGTGCTTCCCTCTCTTTTTGACTGATATTGCTGCTATGTGGTTTCGGCAGCTAGAATCTGAATCGATCAACAGCTGGAACATGTTGGTCGCTCGCTTCATTGAACAGTTTCGGGTCCACATCGCTCGACCCAAAAATGTCATGTCACTCACTACAATCAAGCAGAGACCCAAAGAAACTCTGCGATCATTTCTGGAAAGATTCAACATTGCAGCAGCATCAGTTGATCGGCCTGAACCATCTATGGTATTGATGGCGGCAGTATCCGGCGTTCTAGACAACTCGGAGTTCAAAAAATCCTTGTACCGGGACCCACCAAGGAATCTCAGCGAATTCTACCTTGAATCGGATAGGTTTTTGCGTGAAGAAGACGCAACCTCCGAGAAGAAAGTTCTCGATGTTAACATGCTCAAAGACGGAGAACCGTCTGATTCTGACAAAGGCAAAGGAAAAGCTGCCGTCAAGAATGACCGCAACGCTCAGCCCCGGAGAGGGCCCAGATATGAAAAGTACACGGAACTCAATTCGTCACTAACCGACATCTACATGGACACAAACGGTGCCATCTCCTACCCAAAACCTCCCAGAGGGAGCCATCACAGAGAGAACGTGACTCCGGGAGACATTGTATATTCCATGATATGGATGGGCATGACACGAATGACTGCAGACATCTTCGTGATCTAATTGAGGAACGGGTTAGACGTGGAGAGCTACCCGAGTATGTGAAGCAACCAACAGCACCTGCACCCGCGCTGCCACCTCCTGCTCCCCGTAGAGGGAATGACCCAGAATCGAGTTCTCGTAGGCTCGTCATCAACTGATCTGGATGAGATCAGCTTTCATTTTCTGCATCTCTTAGGCTTTAAGATATGTTTCTTTGCTTTCTTTAGGTTTTCCGATTGGCTAAATCGGTGTACACACGTTCGGGGTTAGGATTTAACTCCAAAGCGTGCTCTAGACTCGATGTCAAACCAATCAGGATTTGCTTTGGTTTTGTACTTTGAATTGAATAAGGAAGGACTTTCCGAGCATGGATTATGTTTGGCAAATTTAAGTGTCTTGTCAGGTTGTGGCAGGATTCTCAATCTCAATTAAAGTATGGCTTATACTTATCTCGAAACCCTAGGTACGGATTGTGCTTAGGAACGGACTATCTTGTCAGGTTTTGGCAAGTGTAGCTCCACATCGGTATGAGTATGGATTGTACTCCACTAAACTTCTAAGTATGGATTATACTCTGGAACAGCTTATTGTCTTGTCAGGATTTGGCAAAGGAACTCAATAAAACTCGAGTATGGCATATGCTCAGTTTGAACTTCCTGGTATGGCTTATGCCTGGAGGGTTAGGTCCGTTGTCAGGTTTTGGCAGGATGATTCGAACGTCTCTTGAGTATGGTTTATGCTCAAATATACGCCAAGCATGGTTTATGCTCGAAAGTGTAATCGGTTTTGTTAGGATTTAACACACCCGTTTGCTTTCTCTCCTTTGCAGGTGTGGATTATACTTGCAGCTGGAAGGCCCGGCGTGGCCTTGGATTTCTTGGATTATCCAGAACACATCTTCCTTCATTCAGCAAAATATGTTCTGGGGGGCAAAATGTTGACCCGCTTTTTAGTCAAAGCAGTCACACATGGAATCTCTTCTCAACAATACACTCAAACGTTGGGAATATCGTCAGAAGACATGAAGTGATTTGGTTGAAATCGCATCACAAACAAAGAATGGCCCGAAACTCCTACCAGATGACCTTTTTTGGGCCCGAAAACAGCGATTACGGAGCTAAGCTCTGTAACTCTTGTAGATCTCTGAATTAGCTTCAGTTTGAGCTTTGGTTTGGCTCAATCGGACTTACGGTTTGAAAGTTACGCCCGTTTCCGTGAACGCATGCAGAACCGGAAACTTGGAACTTGGAAATTTGGCATCACCCCTAACCAGGTCGGATCGGAGGAGGAGACCCGACCCCTTTGGCAAAATTTTGTACTAGAAACTCTGGCATGCATTTCCTTCGGTTCGGTTCGGGCCATAAGACCCGACCCGCATTGCTCCGCACAGAAGTGCGCACCCTGTCTTCGGTTCGGATGCTCCACCCCGGATCGGATCGGACCCGAACCGATCCGCTTGGACCTGCTGCTGCACTCCAACTTTGACCGCTTCTTAAGGGATAACCGCCTCCTATTTATCCGGATCGGCTGCCACCTGTCTAAGCACGATCTGAAGAGCATTTTCTCCACTACCTCCGAAATTGCCTCAACGCATGCCACGTCAACCCGATCCGACCCGATTCAGGACTCCCAGCAGCTCCTCTACGCCTATAAATACCCCACAACATGGCTATTTCAAGGGACTTTTGGAACTCTAACTCTCCATGGCTTCAACTATGGTTCTTCGCAAGGCTATTGCATAACCTAGAAGTCGAATTCCACATTACAACACGAGGATTTCGTGTATAATCTCCCCTTTAATCTCCTCTTCTTCATTGTAAACACGAGGATTTCGTGTATAAATTGCAAACAAACAAAATTGTAATAGCTTCTTAGGATTTAAGAAACTATAAAGTGGACGTAGGCTTGGATTGAGCCGAACCACTATAAAAATCTCGTGTGTCTCCTCTTATTTTACTGCTTTTTCTGTATTAATCTGTGATTGTGAGGTTTTCACATAGAGTTTGGGTGTTAGGCCCAGATTTCGGTCTAACATTTTGGCGCGCCAGGAAGGGGGGCACACGATACAACTTCTTCTACTAGCTTGAACGGAAGCGGATTATTTGGCTATTGGATCAATGGTCAAGCGAAAGAAAGATGGAACCTTCTCTCGTGCTGAGGATGTTGGCACTGAAGGAACAAGGAATGAGGTAAGCCAGGAGGCTTCCTCTCATGAAAATCCATCAGCATACTTAACCAGAGATGAAATGGATGGCGTTCTCGATGAATTGAGAACCCAGATGGCTAGGCAAGATGATCTCCTCCGCAAACAACAGGAGATGATTGACCAATTCTTTGCTCGGATGGAAGGAAGGCCGAGCGGCAATGCACAACTCGCTGGAAATAGCACGGAGATAGCTCCAGCAGCAACTGCAAACCGGATCGGTTCGGATCCGATCCGAACCGAAGGCCAAAACTTGAACCAGACGCAGATGGAAATGGGAGGAAATCCTCCCCGGATCGGTTCGGATCCGATCCGAACCACCACCCTGCATGAGCCTGGGGGCAGCAGCCTCCCCTCTGGAAATCAAGGCTTCGCTCCTGTTCGACCTACATCTGCACCGGTTCGGGTCGGAAATACCACACAAACTCAGCATCAAGCTCCCCAGTTCAGAACAGGAGAACCCGATCGGATCGGCACCTCCGATCCGAACCGTGCACCTCTCCAAAACCTCCCTCGCTTCTCCGAGCCGCAGCAAGGGGGAACCTCCGAACCGAACCGGATGACCTGCCAAGCTCCTTATACTCTTCCACACACTTCTGAACTCAACGCTGGGGGCACCAGCTCTGGACTTGTCAACTTGCAACAGCTCTTTGAAGGCGATCGGCTCGCCAACCTCATTGAACGCCTCTCGAGAGGCCGCACTTATCAGAATGACATGGATGATGTCAATCACAATCCATTCGCACAAGAAATTAGAAATTCCCGTAATCCCCCGGATTTCAAACTTCCACAACTGGAGCCATACAACGGCAGAACGGATCCTACCGTGCATCTCATGCGCTACAAACGGCATATGGAAGTTCAATCGGCGTCGGAAAACGTCATGGCAAAGTGCTTCCCTCTCTTTTTGACTGATATTGCTGCTATGTGGTTTCGGCAGCTAGAATCTGAATCGATCAACAGCTGGAACATGTTGGTCGCTCGCTTCATTGAACAGTTTCGGGTCCACATCGCTCGACCCAAAAATGTCATGTCACTCACTACAATCAAGCAGAGACCCAAAGAAACTCTGCGATCATTTCTGGAAAGATTCAACATTGCAGCAGCATCAGTTGATCGGCCTGAACCATCTATGGTATTGATGGCGGCAGTATCCGGCGTTCTAGACAACTCGGAGTTCAAAAAATCCTTGTACCGGGACCCACCAAGGAATCTCAGCGAATTCTACCTTGAATCGGATAGGTTTTTGCGTGAAGAAGACGCAACCTCCGAGAAGAAAGTTCTCGATGTTAACATGCTCAAAGACGGAGAACCGTCTGATTCTGACAAAGGCAAAGGAAAAGCTGCCGTCAAGAATGACCGCAACGCTCAGCCCCGGAGAGGGCCCAGATATGAAAAGTACACGGAACTCAATTCGTCACTAACCGACATCTACATGGACACAAACGGTGCCATCTCCTACCCAAAACCTCCCAGAGGGAGCCATCACAGAGAGAACGTGACTCCGGGAGACATTGTATATTCCATGATATGGATGGGCATGACACGAATGACTGCAGACATCTTCGTGATCTAATTGAGGAACGGGTTAGACGTGGAGAGCTACCCGAGTATGTGAAGCAACCAACAGCACCTGCACCCGCGCTGCCACCTCCTGCTCCCCGTAGAGGGAATGACCCAGAATCGAGTTCTCGTAGGCTCGTCATCAACTGATCTGGATGAGATCAGCTTTCATTTTCTGCATCTCTTAGGCTTTAAGATATGTTTCTTTGCTTTCTTTAGGTTTTCCGATTGGCTAAATCGGTGTACACACGTTCGGGGTTAGGATTTAACTCCAAAGCGTGCTCTAGACTCGATGTCAAACCAATCAGGATTTGCTTTGGTTTTGTACTTTGAATTGAATAAGGAAGGACTTTCCGAGCATGGATTATGTTTGGCAAATTTAAGTGTCTTGTCAGGTTGTGGCAGGATTCTCAATCTCAATTAAAGTATGGCTTATACTTATCTCGAAACCCTAGGTACGGATTGTGCTTAGGAACGGACTATCTTGTCAGGTTTTGGCAAGTGTAGCTCCACATCGGTATGAGTATGGATTGTACTCCACTAAACTTCTAAGTATGGATTATACTCTGGAACAGCTTATTGTCTTGTCAGGATTTGGCAAAGGAACTCAATAAAACTCGAGTATGGCATATGCTCAGTTTGAACTTCCTGGTATGGCTTATGCCTGGAGGGTTAGGTCCGTTGTCAGGTTTTGGCAGGATGATTCGAACGTCTCTTGAGTATGGTTTATGCTCAAATATACGCCAAGCATGGTTTATGCTCGAAAGTGTAATCGGTTTTGTTAGGATTTAACACACCCGTTTGCTTTCTCTCCTTTGCAGGTGTGGATTATACTTGCAGCTGGAAGGCCCGGCGTGGCCTTGGATTTCTTGGATTATCCAGAACACATCTTCCTTCATTCAGCAAAATATGTTCTGGGGGGCAAAATGTTGACCCGCTTTTTAGTCAAAGCAGTCACACATGGAATCTCTTCTCAACAATACACTCAAACGTTGGGAATATCGTCAGAAGACATGAAGTGATTTGGTTGAAATCGCATCACAAACAAAGAATGGCCCGAAACTCCTACCAGATGACCTTTTTTGGGCCCGAAAACAGCGATTACGGAGCTAAGCTCTGTAACTCTTGTAGATCTCTGAATTAGCTTCAGTTTGAGCTTTGGTTTGGCTCAATCGGACTTACGGTTTGAAAGTTACGCCCGTTTCCGTGAACGCATGCAGAACCGGAAACTTGGAACTTGGAAATTTGGCATCACCCCTAACCAGGTCGGATCGGAGGAGGAGACCCGACCCCTTTGGCAAAATTTTGTACTAGAAACTCTGGCATGCATTTCCTTCGGTTCGGTTCGGGCCATAAGACCCGACCCGCATTGCTCCGCACAGAAGTGCGCACCCTGTCTTCGGTTCGGATGCTCCACCCCGGATCGGATCGGACCCGAACCGATCCGCTTGGACCTGCTGCTGCACTCCAACTTTGACCGCTTCTTAAGGGATAACCGCCTCCTATTTATCCGGATCGGCTGCCACCTGTCTAAGCACGATCTGAAGAGCATTTTCTCCACTACCTCCGAAATTGCCTCAACGCATGCCACGTCAACCCGATCCGACCCGATTCAGGACTCCCAGCAGCTCCTCTACGCCTATAAATACCCCACAACATGGCTATTTCAAGGGACTTTTGGAACTCTAACTCTCCATGGCTTCAACTATGGTTCTTCGCAAGGCTATTGCATAACCTAGAAGTCGAATTCCACATTACAACACGAGGATTTCGTGTATAATCTCCCCTTTAATCTCCTCTTCTTCATTGTAAACACGAGGATTTCGTGTATAAATTGCAAACAAACAAAATTGTAATAGCTTCTTAGGATTTAAGAAACTATAAAGTGGACGTAGGCTTGGATTGAGCCGAACCACTATAAAAATCTCGTGTGTCTCCTCTTATTTTACTGCTTTTTCTGTATTAATCTGTGATTGTGAGGTTTTCACATAGAGTTTGGGTGTTAGGCCCAGATTTCGGTCTAACATTTTGGCGCGCCAGGAAGGGGGGCACACGATACAACTTCTTCTACTAGCTTGAACGGAAGCGGATTATTTGGCTATTGGATCAATGGTCAAGCGAAAGAAAGATGGAACCTTCTCTCGTGCTGAGGATGTTGGCACTGAAGGAACAAGGAATGAGGTAAGCCAGGAGGCTTCCTCTCATGAAAATCCATCAGCATACTTAACCAGAGATGAAATGGATGGCGTTCTCGATGAATTGAGAACCCAGATGGCTAGGCAAGATGATCTCCTCCGCAAACAACAGGAGATGATTGACCAATTCTTTGCTCGGATGGAAGGAAGGCCGAGCGGCAATGCACAACTCGCTGGAAATAGCACGGAGATAGCTCCAGCAGCAACTGCAAACCGGATCGGTTCGGATCCGATCCGAACCGAAGGCCAAAACTTGAACCAGACGCAGATGGAAATGGGAGGAAATCCTCCCCGGATCGGTTCGGATCCGATCCGAACCACCACCCTGCATGAGCCTGGGGGCAGCAGCCTCCCCTCTGGAAATCAAGGCTTCGCTCCTGTTCGACCTACATCTGCACCGGTTCGGGTCGGAAATACCACACAAACTCAGCATCAAGCTCCCCAGTTCAGAACAGGAGAACCCGATCGGATCGGCACCTCCGATCCGAACCGTGCACCTCTCCAAAACCTCCCTCGCTTCTCCGAGCCGCAGCAAGGGGGAACCTCCGAACCGAACCGGATGACCTGCCAAGCTCCTTATACTCTTCCACACACTTCTGAACTCAACGCTGGGGGCACCAGCTCTGGACTTGTCAACTTGCAACAGCTCTTTGAAGGCGATCGGCTCGCCAACCTCATTGAACGCCTCTCGAGAGGCCGCACTTATCAGAATGACATGGATGATGTCAATCACAATCCATTCGCACAAGAAATTAGAAATTCCCGTAATCCCCCGGATTTCAAACTTCCACAACTGGAGCCATACAACGGCAGAACGGATCCTACCGTGCATCTCATGCGCTACAAACGGCATATGGAAGTTCAATCGGCGTCGGAAAACGTCATGGCAAAGTGCTTCCCTCTCTTTTTGACTGATATTGCTGCTATGTGGTTTCGGCAGCTAGAATCTGAATCGATCAACAGCTGGAACATGTTGGTCGCTCGCTTCATTGAACAGTTTCGGGTCCACATCGCTCGACCCAAAAATGTCATGTCACTCACTACAATCAAGCAGAGACCCAAAGAAACTCTGCGATCATTTCTGGAAAGATTCAACATTGCAGCAGCATCAGTTGATCGGCCTGAACCATCTATGGTATTGATGGCGGCAGTATCCGGCGTTCTAGACAACTCGGAGTTCAAAAAATCCTTGTACCGGGACCCACCAAGGAATCTCAGCGAATTCTACCTTGAATCGGATAGGTTTTTGCGTGAAGAAGACGCAACCTCCGAGAAGAAAGTTCTCGATGTTAACATGCTCAAAGACGGAGAACCGTCTGATTCTGACAAAGGCAAAGGAAAAGCTGCCGTCAAGAATGACCGCAACGCTCAGCCCCGGAGAGGGCCCAGATATGAAAAGTACACGGAACTCAATTCGTCACTAACCGACATCTACATGGACACAAACGGTGCCATCTCCTACCCAAAACCTCCCAGAGGGAGCCATCACAGAGAGAACGTGACTCCGGGAGACATTGTATATTCCATGATATGGATGGGCATGACACGAATGACTGCAGACATCTTCGTGATCTAATTGAGGAACGGGTTAGACGTGGAGAGCTACCCGAGTATGTGAAGCAACCAACAGCACCTGCACCCGCGCTGCCACCTCCTGCTCCCCGTAGAGGGAATGACCCAGAATCGAGTTCTCGTAGGCTCGTCATCAACTGATCTGGATGAGATCAGCTTTCATTTTCTGCATCTCTTAGGCTTTAAGATATGTTTCTTTGCTTTCTTTAGGTTTTCCGATTGGCTAAATCGGTGTACACACGTTCGGGGTTAGGATTTAACTCCAAAGCGTGCTCTAGACTCGATGTCAAACCAATCAGGATTTGCTTTGGTTTTGTACTTTGAATTGAATAAGGAAGGACTTTCCGAGCATGGATTATGTTTGGCAAATTTAAGTGTCTTGTCAGGTTGTGGCAGGATTCTCAATCTCAATTAAAGTATGGCTTATACTTATCTCGAAACCCTAGGTACGGATTGTGCTTAGGAACGGACTATCTTGTCAGGTTTTGGCAAGTGTAGCTCCACATCGGTATGAGTATGGATTGTACTCCACTAAACTTCTAAGTATGGATTATACTCTGGAACAGCTTATTGTCTTGTCAGGATTTGGCAAAGGAACTCAATAAAACTCGAGTATGGCATATGCTCAGTTTGAACTTCCTGGTATGGCTTATGCCTGGAGGGTTAGGTCCGTTGTCAGGTTTTGGCAGGATGATTCGAACGTCTCTTGAGTATGGTTTATGCTCAAATATACGCCAAGCATGGTTTATGCTCGAAAGTGTAATCGGTTTTGTTAGGATTTAACACACCCGTTTGCTTTCTCTCCTTTGCAGGTGTGGATTATACTTGCAGCTGGAAGGCCCGGCGTGGCCTTGGATTTCTTGGATTATCCAGAACACATCTTCCTTCATTCAGCAAAATATGTTCTGGGGGGCAAAATGTTGACCCGCTTTTTAGTCAAAGCAGTCACACATGGAATCTCTTCTCAACAATACACTCAAACGTTGGGAATATCGTCAGAAGACATGAAGTGATTTGGTTGAAATCGCATCACAAACAAAGAATGGCCCGAAACTCCTACCAGATGACCTTTTTTGGGCCCGAAAACAGCGATTACGGAGCTAAGCTCTGTAACTCTTGTAGATCTCTGAATTAGCTTCAGTTTGAGCTTTGGTTTGGCTCAATCGGACTTACGGTTTGAAAGTTACGCCCGTTTCCGTGAACGCATGCAGAACCGGAAACTTGGAACTTGGAAATTTGGCATCACCCCTAACCAGGTCGGATCGGAGGAGGAGACCCGACCCCTTTGGCAAAATTTTGTACTAGAAACTCTGGCATGCATTTCCTTCGGTTCGGTTCGGGCCATAAGACCCGACCCGCATTGCTCCGCACAGAAGTGCGCACCCTGTCTTCGGTTCGGATGCTCCACCCCGGATCGGATCGGACCCGAACCGATCCGCTTGGACCTGCTGCTGCACTCCAACTTTGACCGCTTCTTAAGGGATAACCGCCTCCTATTTATCCGGATCGGCTGCCACCTGTCTAAGCACGATCTGAAGAGCATTTTCTCCACTACCTCCGAAATTGCCTCAACGCATGCCACGTCAACCCGATCCGACCCGATTCAGGACTCCCAGCAGCTCCTCTACGCCTATAAATACCCCACAACATGGCTATTTCAAGGGACTTTTGGAACTCTAACTCTCCATGGCTTCAACTATGGTTCTTCGCAAGGCTATTGCATAACCTAGAAGTCGAATTCCACATTACAACACGAGGATTTCGTGTATAATCTCCCCTTTAATCTCCTCTTCTTCATTGTAAACACGAGGATTTCGTGTATAAATTGCAAACAAACAAAATTGTAATAGCTTCTTAGGATTTAAGAAACTATAAAGTGGACGTAGGCTTGGATTGAGCCGAACCACTATAAAAATCTCGTGTGTCTCCTCTTATTTTACTGCTTTTTCTGTATTAATCTGTGATTGTGAGGTTTTCACATAGAGTTTGGGTGTTAGGCCCAGATTTCGGTCTAACATTTTGGCGCGCCAGGAAGGGGGGCACACGATACAACTTCTTCTACTAGCTTGAACGGAAGCGGATTATTTGGCTATTGGATCAATGGTCAAGCGAAAGAAAGATGGAACCTTCTCTCGTGCTGAGGATGTTGGCACTGAAGGAACAAGGAATGAGGTAAGCCAGGAGGCTTCCTCTCATGAAAATCCATCAGCATACTTAACCAGAGATGAAATGGATGGCGTTCTCGATGAATTGAGAACCCAGATGGCTAGGCAAGATGATCTCCTCCGCAAACAACAGGAGATGATTGACCAATTCTTTGCTCGGATGGAAGGAAGGCCGAGCGGCAATGCACAACTCGCTGGAAATAGCACGGAGATAGCTCCAGCAGCAACTGCAAACCGGATCGGTTCGGATCCGATCCGAACCGAAGGCCAAAACTTGAACCAGACGCAGATGGAAATGGGAGGAAATCCTCCCCGGATCGGTTCGGATCCGATCCGAACCACCACCCTGCATGAGCCTGGGGGCAGCAGCCTCCCCTCTGGAAATCAAGGCTTCGCTCCTGTTCGACCTACATCTGCACCGGTTCGGGTCGGAAATACCACACAAACTCAGCATCAAGCTCCCCAGTTCAGAACAGGAGAACCCGATCGGATCGGCACCTCCGATCCGAACCGTGCACCTCTCCAAAACCTCCCTCGCTTCTCCGAGCCGCAGCAAGGGGGAACCTCCGAACCGAACCGGATGACCTGCCAAGCTCCTTATACTCTTCCACACACTTCTGAACTCAACGCTGGGGGCACCAGCTCTGGACTTGTCAACTTGCAACAGCTCTTTGAAGGCGATCGGCTCGCCAACCTCATTGAACGCCTCTCGAGAGGCCGCACTTATCAGAATGACATGGATGATGTCAATCACAATCCATTCGCACAAGAAATTAGAAATTCCCGTAATCCCCCGGATTTCAAACTTCCACAACTGGAGCCATACAACGGCAGAACGGATCCTACCGTGCATCTCATGCGCTACAAACGGCATATGGAAGTTCAATCGGCGTCGGAAAACGTCATGGCAAAGTGCTTCCCTCTCTTTTTGACTGATATTGCTGCTATGTGGTTTCGGCAGCTAGAATCTGAATCGATCAACAGCTGGAACATGTTGGTCGCTCGCTTCATTGAACAGTTTCGGGTCCACATCGCTCGACCCAAAAATGTCATGTCACTCACTACAATCAAGCAGAGACCCAAAGAAACTCTGCGATCATTTCTGGAAAGATTCAACATTGCAGCAGCATCAGTTGATCGGCCTGAACCATCTATGGTATTGATGGCGGCAGTATCCGGCGTTCTAGACAACTCGGAGTTCAAAAAATCCTTGTACCGGGACCCACCAAGGAATCTCAGCGAATTCTACCTTGAATCGGATAGGTTTTTGCGTGAAGAAGACGCAACCTCCGAGAAGAAAGTTCTCGATGTTAACATGCTCAAAGACGGAGAACCGTCTGATTCTGACAAAGGCAAAGGAAAAGCTGCCGTCAAGAATGACCGCAACGCTCAGCCCCGGAGAGGGCCCAGATATGAAAAGTACACGGAACTCAATTCGTCACTAACCGACATCTACATGGACACAAACGGTGCCATCTCCTACCCAAAACCTCCCAGAGGGAGCCATCACAGAGAGAACGTGACTCCGGGAGACATTGTATATTCCATGATATGGATGGGCATGACACGAATGACTGCAGACATCTTCGTGATCTAATTGAGGAACGGGTTAGACGTGGAGAGCTACCCGAGTATGTGAAGCAACCAACAGCACCTGCACCCGCGCTGCCACCTCCTGCTCCCCGTAGAGGGAATGACCCAGAATCGAGTTCTCGTAGGCTCGTCATCAACTGATCTGGATGAGATCAGCTTTCATTTTCTGCATCTCTTAGGCTTTAAGATATGTTTCTTTGCTTTCTTTAGGTTTTCCGATTGGCTAAATCGGTGTACACACGTTCGGGGTTAGGATTTAACTCCAAAGCGTGCTCTAGACTCGATGTCAAACCAATCAGGATTTGCTTTGGTTTTGTACTTTGAATTGAATAAGGAAGGACTTTCCGAGCATGGATTATGTTTGGCAAATTTAAGTGTCTTGTCAGGTTGTGGCAGGATTCTCAATCTCAATTAAAGTATGGCTTATACTTATCTCGAAACCCTAGGTACGGATTGTGCTTAGGAACGGACTATCTTGTCAGGTTTTGGCAAGTGTAGCTCCACATCGGTATGAGTATGGATTGTACTCCACTAAACTTCTAAGTATGGATTATACTCTGGAACAGCTTATTGTCTTGTCAGGATTTGGCAAAGGAACTCAATAAAACTCGAGTATGGCATATGCTCAGTTTGAACTTCCTGGTATGGCTTATGCCTGGAGGGTTAGGTCCGTTGTCAGGTTTTGGCAGGATGATTCGAACGTCTCTTGAGTATGGTTTATGCTCAAATATACGCCAAGCATGGTTTATGCTCGAAAGTGTAATCGGTTTTGTTAGGATTTAACACACCCGTTTGCTTTCTCTCCTTTGCAGGTGTGGATTATACTTGCAGCTGGAAGGCCCGGCGTGGCCTTGGATTTCTTGGATTATCCAGAACACATCTTCCTTCATTCAGCAAAATATGTTCTGGGGGGCAAAATGTTGACCCGCTTTTTAGTCAAAGCAGTCACACATGGAATCTCTTCTCAACAATACACTCAAACGTTGGGAATATCGTCAGAAGACATGAAGTGATTTGGTTGAAATCGCATCACAAACAAAGAATGGCCCGAAACTCCTACCAGATGACCTTTTTTGGGCCCGAAAACAGCGATTACGGAGCTAAGCTCTGTAACTCTTGTAGATCTCTGAATTAGCTTCAGTTTGAGCTTTGGTTTGGCTCAATCGGACTTACGGTTTGAAAGTTACGCCCGTTTCCGTGAACGCATGCAGAACCGGAAACTTGGAACTTGGAAATTTGGCATCACCCCTAACCAGGTCGGATCGGAGGAGGAGACCCGACCCCTTTGGCAAAATTTTGTACTAGAAACTCTGGCATGCATTTCCTTCGGTTCGGTTCGGGCCATAAGACCCGACCCGCATTGCTCCGCACAGAAGTGCGCACCCTGTCTTCGGTTCGGATGCTCCACCCCGGATCGGATCGGACCCGAACCGATCCGCTTGGACCTGCTGCTGCACTCCAACTTTGACCGCTTCTTAAGGGATAACCGCCTCCTATTTATCCGGATCGGCTGCCACCTGTCTAAGCACGATCTGAAGAGCATTTTCTCCACTACCTCCGAAATTGCCTCAACGCATGCCACGTCAACCCGATCCGACCCGATTCAGGACTCCCAGCAGCTCCTCTACGCCTATAAATACCCCACAACATGGCTATTTCAAGGGACTTTTGGAACTCTAACTCTCCATGGCTTCAACTATGGTTCTTCGCAAGGCTATTGCATAACCTAGAAGTCGAATTCCACATTACAACACGAGGATTTCGTGTATAATCTCCCCTTTAATCTCCTCTTCTTCATTGTAAACACGAGGATTTCGTGTATAAATTGCAAACAAACAAAATTGTAATAGCTTCTTAGGATTTAAGAAACTATAAAGTGGACGTAGGCTTGGATTGAGCCGAACCACTATAAAAATCTCGTGTGTCTCCTCTTATTTTACTGCTTTTTCTGTATTAATCTGTGATTGTGAGGTTTTCACATAGAGTTTGGGTGTTAGGCCCAGATTTCGGTCTAACATTTTGGCGCGCCAGGAAGGGGGGCACACGATACAACTTCTTCTACTAGCTTGAACGGAAGCGGATTATTTGGCTATTGGATCAATGGTCAAGCGAAAGAAAGATGGAACCTTCTCTCGTGCTGAGGATGTTGGCACTGAAGGAACAAGGAATGAGGTAAGCCAGGAGGCTTCCTCTCATGAAAATCCATCAGCATACTTAACCAGAGATGAAATGGATGGCGTTCTCGATGAATTGAGAACCCAGATGGCTAGGCAAGATGATCTCCTCCGCAAACAACAGGAGATGATTGACCAATTCTTTGCTCGGATGGAAGGAAGGCCGAGCGGCAATGCACAACTCGCTGGAAATAGCACGGAGATAGCTCCAGCAGCAACTGCAAACCGGATCGGTTCGGATCCGATCCGAACCGAAGGCCAAAACTTGAACCAGACGCAGATGGAAATGGGAGGAAATCCTCCCCGGATCGGTTCGGATCCGATCCGAACCACCACCCTGCATGAGCCTGGGGGCAGCAGCCTCCCCTCTGGAAATCAAGGCTTCGCTCCTGTTCGACCTACATCTGCACCGGTTCGGGTCGGAAATACCACACAAACTCAGCATCAAGCTCCCCAGTTCAGAACAGGAGAACCCGATCGGATCGGCACCTCCGATCCGAACCGTGCACCTCTCCAAAACCTCCCTCGCTTCTCCGAGCCGCAGCAAGGGGGAACCTCCGAACCGAACCGGATGACCTGCCAAGCTCCTTATACTCTTCCACACACTTCTGAACTCAACGCTGGGGGCACCAGCTCTGGACTTGTCAACTTGCAACAGCTCTTTGAAGGCGATCGGCTCGCCAACCTCATTGAACGCCTCTCGAGAGGCCGCACTTATCAGAATGACATGGATGATGTCAATCACAATCCATTCGCACAAGAAATTAGAAATTCCCGTAATCCCCCGGATTTCAAACTTCCACAACTGGAGCCATACAACGGCAGAACGGATCCTACCGTGCATCTCATGCGCTACAAACGGCATATGGAAGTTCAATCGGCGTCGGAAAACGTCATGGCAAAGTGCTTCCCTCTCTTTTTGACTGATATTGCTGCTATGTGGTTTCGGCAGCTAGAATCTGAATCGATCAACAGCTGGAACATGTTGGTCGCTCGCTTCATTGAACAGTTTCGGGTCCACATCGCTCGACCCAAAAATGTCATGTCACTCACTACAATCAAGCAGAGACCCAAAGAAACTCTGCGATCATTTCTGGAAAGATTCAACATTGCAGCAGCATCAGTTGATCGGCCTGAACCATCTATGGTATTGATGGCGGCAGTATCCGGCGTTCTAGACAACTCGGAGTTCAAAAAATCCTTGTACCGGGACCCACCAAGGAATCTCAGCGAATTCTACCTTGAATCGGATAGGTTTTTGCGTGAAGAAGACGCAACCTCCGAGAAGAAAGTTCTCGATGTTAACATGCTCAAAGACGGAGAACCGTCTGATTCTGACAAAGGCAAAGGAAAAGCTGCCGTCAAGAATGACCGCAACGCTCAGCCCCGGAGAGGGCCCAGATATGAAAAGTACACGGAACTCAATTCGTCACTAACCGACATCTACATGGACACAAACGGTGCCATCTCCTACCCAAAACCTCCCAGAGGGAGCCATCACAGAGAGAACGTGACTCCGGGAGACATTGTATATTCCATGATATGGATGGGCATGACACGAATGACTGCAGACATCTTCGTGATCTAATTGAGGAACGGGTTAGACGTGGAGAGCTACCCGAGTATGTGAAGCAACCAACAGCACCTGCACCCGCGCTGCCACCTCCTGCTCCCCGTAGAGGGAATGACCCAGAATCGAGTTCTCGTAGGCTCGTCATCAACTGATCTGGATGAGATCAGCTTTCATTTTCTGCATCTCTTAGGCTTTAAGATATGTTTCTTTGCTTTCTTTAGGTTTTCCGATTGGCTAAATCGGTGTACACACGTTCGGGGTTAGGATTTAACTCCAAAGCGTGCTCTAGACTCGATGTCAAACCAATCAGGATTTGCTTTGGTTTTGTACTTTGAATTGAATAAGGAAGGACTTTCCGAGCATGGATTATGTTTGGCAAATTTAAGTGTCTTGTCAGGTTGTGGCAGGATTCTCAATCTCAATTAAAGTATGGCTTATACTTATCTCGAAACCCTAGGTACGGATTGTGCTTAGGAACGGACTATCTTGTCAGGTTTTGGCAAGTGTAGCTCCACATCGGTATGAGTATGGATTGTACTCCACTAAACTTCTAAGTATGGATTATACTCTGGAACAGCTTATTGTCTTGTCAGGATTTGGCAAAGGAACTCAATAAAACTCGAGTATGGCATATGCTCAGTTTGAACTTCCTGGTATGGCTTATGCCTGGAGGGTTAGGTCCGTTGTCAGGTTTTGGCAGGATGATTCGAACGTCTCTTGAGTATGGTTTATGCTCAAATATACGCCAAGCATGGTTTATGCTCGAAAGTGTAATCGGTTTTGTTAGGATTTAACACACCCGTTTGCTTTCTCTCCTTTGCAGGTGTGGATTATACTTGCAGCTGGAAGGCCCGGCGTGGCCTTGGATTTCTTGGATTATCCAGAACACATCTTCCTTCATTCAGCAAAATATGTTCTGGGGGGCAAAATGTTGACCCGCTTTTTAGTCAAAGCAGTCACACATGGAATCTCTTCTCAACAATACACTCAAACGTTGGGAATATCGTCAGAAGACATGAAGTGATTTGGTTGAAATCGCATCACAAACAAAGAATGGCCCGAAACTCCTACCAGATGACCTTTTTTGGGCCCGAAAACAGCGATTACGGAGCTAAGCTCTGTAACTCTTGTAGATCTCTGAATTAGCTTCAGTTTGAGCTTTGGTTTGGCTCAATCGGACTTACGGTTTGAAAGTTACGCCCGTTTCCGTGAACGCATGCAGAACCGGAAACTTGGAACTTGGAAATTTGGCATCACCCCTAACCAGGTCGGATCGGAGGAGGAGACCCGACCCCTTTGGCAAAATTTTGTACTAGAAACTCTGGCATGCATTTCCTTCGGTTCGGTTCGGGCCATAAGACCCGACCCGCATTGCTCCGCACAGAAGTGCGCACCCTGTCTTCGGTTCGGATGCTCCACCCCGGATCGGATCGGACCCGAACCGATCCGCTTGGACCTGCTGCTGCACTCCAACTTTGACCGCTTCTTAAGGGATAACCGCCTCCTATTTATCCGGATCGGCTGCCACCTGTCTAAGCACGATCTGAAGAGCATTTTCTCCACTACCTCCGAAATTGCCTCAACGCATGCCACGTCAACCCGATCCGACCCGATTCAGGACTCCCAGCAGCTCCTCTACGCCTATAAATACCCCACAACATGGCTATTTCAAGGGACTTTTGGAACTCTAACTCTCTATGGCTTCAACTATGGTTCTTCGCAAGGCTATTGCATAACCTAGAAGTCGAATTCCACATTACAACACGAGGATTTCGTGTATAATCTCCCCTTTAATCTCCTCTTCTTCATTGTAAACACGAGGATTTCGTGTATAAATTGCAAACAAACAAAATTGTAATAGCTTCTTAGGATTTAAGAAACTATAAAGTGGACGTAGGCTTGGATTGAGCCGAACCACTATAAAAATCTCGTGTGTCTCCTCTTATTTTACTGCTTTTTCTGTATTAATCTGTGATTGTGAGGTTTTCACATAGAGTTTGGGTGTTAGGCCCAGATTTCGGTCTAACAGTAGGATTTACTTTGAGTATAAAAGTAGGACTTATAATGTAAAATTGAACGTTGAAATTAAGATGACTTTTTTTTATATGTGATTATAATGTACAATGGAACGTTGAAATAAAGATGACATTTTTATATGTTATTTTAATGTAAAATTGAACGATGAATTAAAGATGACATTTTTATATGTTGTTTGAATATAAAATGGAATGATGAATTAAAAATGACATTTTTATATAATTTTCGATGTGGTTATAATAAGGAATTTCACCGTATGAAAAGTATACATTTTTCTTTGTAATTAAGATGTGAATAAGATGTAAATTAGATGTAGTGTTTGCATTGTAATTAAAAATGATATTTTTACAATGTAAATTAGATGTAGTGTTTGCATTGTAATTAAAAATCATGTTTTCACAATGTGAATTAAGAGTAGAGTTTGCATTGCTGTTAAAAAATTATATTTTTATATGTAATTTAAAGATTTTGAGTGTATCAAAATTTACATTTTTCAATGTAAAGAAAAAAAATTGAAATTACGATGCAGTGATATTATTTTCATTTTTCAAATGAATTAAAAATTTGGTGAGTGTCGGTAGTTGTGTAGGGCATTGTTTTAACCAAACGACATTATTGCGATTCAATGATTATATATATATAAATATAAATAAAATTAAACGAATAGGGCGCGGTAGTTCGCGTTTTGAAATCGTAATTTTAAACGACTATACAAGAATATCCGCCGTCGGATTTTCTTGAAACTGAAACCGTTAGGACCGTCTTGGAAAATTCTTTCCAACGATATATATTACGTTAAGATCCAACGGTTAGATTATGAGAAATGTGAAAATCAAAATTATTGGAATGCAGCGCCATAGTCGCCTATGGACTTAAGGCGCCGTTATATTAAAATTTAATCATTTTAAGTAATTAATATGGGGATGAATCATTAATAATAATTATTAATGTATAAGAAGGATTTCAATATATATATATATATATATATATATATATATACATACGAGGATTATGTGAAAAGACCGAGTTCTCTCACTCCAAATAATCAAACGACGTTACTTGAAGTATAAAGATGGTGAATGAAGACCGTAAATCTTCCCTCGAATGGACAACGACCGAGGCCTTGACTTGACTTGCTCCCAATTCAAAGGTCATGGTCATTGCCCAAACGTACGTGTTGATTTCACGGGTTTGGCTTTCGCTCAAACCCAGAGCATAAGCTACTAAATGGATTGTGTGTCCGACATCATACTCTATCAAATATCACGCTATTGATCTTTTGTCGAAGGTATGGATGTTTTCGTGGCGGGGAATTCATTCTCTTGCTTAACACCCGTTCATATATTTCGGCAAAGGATTGGTAGTACGGTATGGGGTGATGATGTGGCATGCTAAGATGCATATGATCAAGGTTTTGTTGAAAAGCAGGCCTTGTGGGACGATCAAAGCATAGCCTGTTTAGGCATAGCTTGGTGTACAACGTGACTTCGCGAGCCTCACACACCGGCGGAGTCTAAAACGGGAGAAGGGAACGCAGGGAGAGCAACACGTTTCCTTCTAGATAGAAGTGGTGATTGGGTTTTAACACGGCCCAACATTTTACTTATGTGGATGATGGAATGAGGCGCCTCGGATGATAGGTCCTATAGGACTGGGAAACGTGTGTTCAGGAATAACTAATCCGCAACTCGTACGGCGGACCGGCCCTGCAGCTTTCCAAGGGTTCACTGTGGGGGATCCTAAGACATTAGCTAGAGTGTCTCGAATCAGTAGGAGCTCCTCCCTAGCCTTGACTCATGATGGAAACCAAAATCCAAATACGACCCTACGAATTTGATTGTATTACTAGTATGGAGGCATAGTAGTATGGGATACTATTCTTCCTAGGATTTCTACATTTACTTTGAAATGTTTTAATATATTAATAATGATATTAAACTCGTATTTGCCGTATTTATTATGTTTAATCACTATAAGGTAAAACCCTATCCTCTGGTGTGTGTTGCATTGTGTGATGGGACATGGGTCTTATGGTGATTCCATTTTTCTAAAAAGCATAGCGTTGTTGTACGATTTACTTATCATTTATTCTGAAACTTTTTTGCACGGCAATCCATTAGAGTAAACCCGTTCCGCATTAGCGGCATGGTCTTTGGATTTGCCCTATTAATAGTGATTAATTAGATAAGAATTCTCACACCGGTTCCACGACTGACCCATTGTTTGTTTCCACCTTTTTGCAAACTCGGGTGCCCTCCTTTCTACACGGGCAGCCAAGTAAACAGGTTATTTTTCGCTTGGAGCCTTTCCTTTGGAGTTTCTTATTATTTCTCTTGGATTTGCTTGTGGAGAGGTGATGACTAGGAGTTGGAAGACTTATCGTTCGCTGCTTTTTCATTTTTCTCTTTCTTTTTATTTCAGACATTAAACTTGGTTTATTCCACGTTGTTTAAGTTGGAGTTAGGGACTTATTTCTTTTCTGCGAATTTGATGTAATAATGTAGAATTCTGTGACTGACGACATTATATTTCCGCTGCTATGATGTTGTTACTCTATGAATTTCCTATGCTATTTTGTATCTGTGATATGTATTATTGTATTTATGTTGTATTCCAAATGATTATTCCTTACTTTCATACCGTGGAAGTTTGGGGTCATCACAATTAGTGAATATAATAATATAAATAATAGGCTAATTAGAAAATCCCTAACCCTAATCTAACTGCACCAGCCGCCATCTCCTCTTCCATGGCCTAGAATGCACGAATTTTCATCCCTCAATTTCTCCAAATCCCTTCAATGAAATTCAATGCTTCTTTGGAACTAATTGTAGAGATTTACACAAGCTTTGATTCGATAAGGTGATGATCAGATTTAGTGGAGTTTTGACCTGGATTCCTCCACCAAACCCGCGCCTAATTCAGTCCCGCCGCCCCTATAGGGCCTACCACGGCCACCCACACTCCCGGCGCCCGTAGCCCTCTCCTCCCTCTCCGATATGCCACCTCACGATCGTCTTCAAGCCTCACCAATCTAGAGTTATTTTCAACCCTAGTTTGGAAGCCTATGGGTTCATATGACGGCTTGGTTTGGAAGAAGGAGGAAGGTTGACTTTTTCAACCTTTAATTATCTAATTACTTTAATTCAACTTTGACCGATCTTAATTCAATCATAACTAATGCGTACAAACTCGAAATTGAACGATTTCAGGTGTGCCACGATCGTGAGACCGAGATCTTCGCGATGGAACTGACTAGACCTGATTCGGAACAAGTTGAATTTTTGACAAATTTTGGATCTGAACAGCGCAGAACTCAATAACGATGTGAGATTTCTGAATTTAATTATTAAAAATTTAATTATTTCTTTTGATATGAATTCCATCTATGTACGTTATGAAATCTGTATTGTTTGTGATTGGGAAATTTAAATTTATTGATGTTGTGATGTGAATTGGTTGATGCTGTGATATTGGTGTTTAAAACAAAATCATTGAATCCAGATATGTAATCTTGTTGAAAATTAAAGATTAAATTTTCACTGTAATGTTGATTATCATAAAAAGATATCATTTTGTTGATTATTATAAAAAGTTATTATTTTTAAAAGAAAAGTAACATTAATTTCACTGTTTTGTAAAAAGAAAGATTTTACTTTTGTTTTGTTAAATATAAAGATTTCGCCTTTTGTTTAATAATGTAAAGATTTCTTTTTGTTTGTTTATAAAAAAAAAGTTTTCATTTTTGTTTGTTTAAAAAATAAAATGTTTTTACCTTTGTTACTTAATAAAAAGATTGGAACTTTGTTTGTAAATATAAGGAAATGACTGAAACTTTGTTTGTAAACTTAATAAAAAGGAATTAACTTTTGGTTAAATTAAAAGATGTTACTTTTGTTTAAATAAAAAAAAGTTTACTTTTGTTTATATGAACAAAGATTTCAACTTTGTAATACAAAGTTGTAACCTTGTTTATAACTCAAAGTTGTAACTTTGTTTTGTTAATTAATTGTTGTAACTTGGTTTGTTAATAAAACACTTTTCATCTTTGTTTTTATAAATAAAAAGATGTTAAATTTATTAATAAAAAGATTGCAACTTTATTGTAACTTCGTTAATAAAAAGGGTTTGACTTTGTTGTGTAAACTTAAAAAAAAATTATATATATTTTTTCTTTTATTATGTTGTAATGCAAGAACACAAACAAAAGATTTCAAACATTATTTACATTGTTTGTAAATAAAAAAGAAAAGTGACAATATTTACATTTGTTTTGTAAATAGAAATTGACATTTGTTTGTAAAGCGTGAAATTCACTTCTGTTTGTAAAGCATGAAATTCACTTTTGTTTGTAAATACATGAGATTCACTTTTGTTTTTAAATACATGAAATTCACTTTTATTTGTAAGTACATGAAATTCACTTTTGTTTGTAAATATAATGAAAAGAAATTACCTTTGTGTATTAATGAATAGAAATCACTTTTGTTTATTAATGAAAAGTTTCATTTTTGTGTATAATGAAAAGAAGACAAAAAGTTTCATTTTTGTGTGTAATGAAAATAAGAACAAAAGTATCACTTTTGTTAAAAAGAAAGTAATGACATTAACGTTGATTTTAGTTGAAATAATAAATATTACATTTTTCATTCATTTTAGTTGAAAGAAAAAAATTACAAGACATCATTTTGTCATTATTTTGTAAATATACAAAGACATCGTTTTGTCATTATTTGTAAATGTACAGAGTTGTCATTTTTGTCTTTGTTTTGTTAAATGTAAAAAGATAATTTGTTTGTTTATAAAAAGAAATTTACATCTTGTTAGAAAATGAATATTTACACCATCATGTGTTAATCAGAAAATGAATATTTGCTTCGTTATGTATTACATTAGAAATGACAATATATTTGCACCGTTATGTATTAAATTAGAAACAACGTTATGTGTTAAATTAGAAATGAACATGATTGACACCGTAAATAAAAAAATTACATTTTTATGTAATTAAAAAGATAAGAATTTACATTGTAATTAAAAAGGAGATTTTACATTGTAATTAAAGATAGGAATTTTACATTATAATGTTAATTACAATTTACATTGTAATTAAAAAGGAGATTTTACAGTGTAATTAAAAGAGAAGAAATCAATGAAATAGAATTTACAGTTTTCTAATGTAAATAAAAGAAATAAGAGGAAGAATTCATCATGGAAAAAGAAGTTACATTTTTAATGTAAATAAAGGAATAAAAGAATAAAAGAATGAAATTGGACATTGAAATATAATTTACATTTTTTAATGTAAGTAAAAGAATAAAAAGAATGAAATTGGGTATTGAATTATAAGTTACATTTTCATGTAATTAAGATTAAAGGATTAATTGACATTTTCATGTAAATAGAATTTAAAGAAGAAAATTTACATTTTTCATGTAAATAGAATCTAAAGAAGAAAATTTACATTTTTCATGTAAATAGAATTTAAAGGAGAAAATTTACATTTTTATTGTAAATAGAATTTAAAGGAGAAAATTTACATTTTCATGTAAATAGAATTTAAAGAAGAAAATTTACATTTTTTCTTGTAAATAGAATTTAAAGAAGAAAATTTACATTTTCATGTAAATAGAATTTAAAGAAGAAAAATTACGTTTTCATGTAAATGGAATTTAAGGAAGGAAATTTACATTTTAATGAATGGAATTTTCATTAAAAAGGACAACAGTATGAAATTTACATATTTATATAAAAAGATTTTTAGTAAAGATTATATGATGAATTTTACATTTTAATGAATTGGATTTTCATTAAAAAGATAAAGATAGAAATTTACATTTTTTAGGTAGATAGATTAACACACAAAATTATTATTTTGTTTGTAATGAAAGATTAACAAAGTTATTATTTTTGTAGAATTGAAGTTGACACCAAAATATTGCATTTTTGTTAGAAATTGAAATGACACAAAAATACTCATTTTTGTTAAATTATAAATGACACACCAAAAATATTCATGTTTGTAGTAATGGAAATGAAGCACAAAAATACCTATTTTTGTTGTAATTGTAATGATACATGAAATATACAATTCTGTGTAGTTTGAAAGATGATTGATAAATATACCTTTTTGTATATAGGATGTGAATGCAAGTCAAAATAAAGATCAACATTCTTATGTGCCATGAAATTATATTTAGATAATAATTCTTGTTGGTAGCAAAATATAGTAAAATAAAATACATTTCACTATGTATTATAAAAATGTAATTAGGTTACAGAAATATAACGTTCTTTACTTGTTGTGTTATTCACGATAACGAAATGGACGAAGGAATTATATTTATATATAATTATATATAAATAAATTAAAATTAAATGAATCGAGCGTGGTAGTTCGCATTTTGGAATCGTGTCTTTAAATTATTATACCGAAATATCCGACCGTCGAATTTTCCCAAAACCGAAACCCTTAGGTTCGCCTTGGGAAGATTTTTCCAATGATATGAATTGTGTTAAAATCCAACGGTTAGATTCAGTGAAATATGTAAAACAAATTTCGGTGAAAACAGCGCCAAGGTCGCCTATTGACTTGAAGCATCGTTAAACGGAATTTAATTATTTTTATATAAATATAAATAAAGATTGATCGTTATAAATTAACATTAATGATATGAAATGATTTAATATATATATATATATATGCGAGAATCATTTGAAAAGTCCGAGTTCAATCTCATTTCAAATGATTATATGTCGATATAAGTCGAAGAGTTGAAGACGGTGACCGAAGACCGGCGATCTTCACATCAAATGGACGACGACTACTGATGCCCGTGATTGGAGTAGCTACCTTGAAGGGGCTACAGTGGTGGCCGTCCAGACGTATATGTTGATTGCACGGATATGCGGGTACCTCCCTTCCGTATTGGACATACGGGACGAGGGCATCTCCGGTTTCGTTCAGACCCAGAACGGACTTATAAATGGAATGTGTGTCCGACATTGTACTCATTTATATTATATTTATTGATTTTCTGTCGAATGTATGAATGCCTTGTGGCGGAGAATTTATTCTCTTGCTTAACACCCTTTTGTATATTTTGGCAAAGGATTAATAGTATGATATGGATTGTCAATGTGGCACGCCAAGATGAAAATGATCAAGGTTTCTTGTTGAAAAGCAGAACCTTGTGGTGACGATCAAAGCACAGCTTGAATAAGCATAGCTTTTTGTATTACGTAGCTTCACGAGCCTCACAACCCGGTTAAGTCTAAACCGGAGCAAGGGAACGCAGGGAGAGCAGCACGTTTCTTTCTAGCTAGAAGTGGTGTTTGGGTTTTACACGGCCCGACATTTTACTTATGTAGATGATGGAATGAGGTGCCTCGGATGATAGGTCCTATAGGACCGGGAAACGTGTGTTCAGGAATTGCCAATCCGCAAAATCGTACGTGTGGATCGGCCCTGCAAGATCCAAGGGTTCACTGTGGGGAATCCTGAGACATTAGCTAGAGTGTCTCGAATCGGTAAGGAGATCGTTCCTGGCCTTGACTCATGATGGAAACCCAATTCCCAATACGACCCTACGGACTTGTTTGTATTACTTATGGAGGCATAGTATATGGTAGCTATGCTTCCTAGGATTGATTCATTTACTTTGAAATGTTTTTGAAACATATATACACTAATAATAATATCAAATTCATTTTTATCGTACCAGGCATGTTTAATCATCATAAGGTAAAACTCTATCCTCTGGTTTGCGTTGCATTGTGTGATGGGACTTGAGTCTTATGATGATTCCATTTTTCTAAAAAGCATTGCGTTGTTTAACGATTTACTTTAATTTATGCACCGGAAATCCCTTGGAATAAAACCCGTTCCGCGTTAGCAGCGTGGTCCTTGGATTTGCCTTATTGCTATTAGTTATATCAGTTAAGAATTCTCACACCAGTCCCATGACTGACTCGTAGTTTGTTTCACTTTGCAAACTCAGGTGCCCTCTTTTCCACACGGGAATTCAAGTAGCTTTTTGCAGATATTTATCTCTTGAGCAGGATTCTGGATCGAAGCCTAAATCTGTGTTCAGAGCATAGAAAGTCTTCCGATGTGTATTGTATTAATTTACTGTAATTTATCTTCCGTTGTAATTTTATTCGATGTACTCTGATATTCTGTACTCTGATGTAACATTATATTGCTGTTTTATAAAAGTCTGATGTTGTTCTGATGATGTTGTATTCCCAAAGTTAACGTGTTCGGGTTCTGAACGGTCTTAATTGATTTTGCGATCGATTAGGTTCGGGTGAAACCCGGAGCCGTTACACTTTTCGGGTGTATTCACCAAGTCCAAGCCAAATCTCACCAACTGATTGAACATGTTGACGTACTCTTCCACTGATAGATTTCCCTGCCTCAATGCCAAAAATCTTTCCATGTATAGATTATTTTCGGCCCGCGAGAGAAACTTTGCCTCAAACCTATGCCTGAAATCCGGTCATGTATCAACTGGACGCTCTCCATTAGTTACCTCCCACCAAAACGAGGCCTCATCCTTCAACAGCCAGGCAGCTAATTGAACCTTTCTTCCATCTTCTACCTCAAAGATTCCAAACAATCCTTCCACCTCCTTTAGCCAATTTCGAGCTTCAACAAACGTCTCTGTTCCGTGAAAAGGTTTTCCGCCCATTGCCGAAAGTCCTTGCATATCTTTGTAAAAGTATCAACACGGGGAGGAGGAGGTGGAGGAGGAGGAGGAGGAGCATTTGGTGGGCCCGCGACATTGGCCCTAGATTCCAGATACCTTCTAAACCATCCTGGTACCGGTATCCCCCCGGGAATCTCGGGAATTCCAGACATGCTGAAAAGAAAATGAAGAGATTCAAACGGAGAATTCGAAAGAAAGATATATGGCTCTTGGGGGTTATGTTTTTTAAAATAAACTTTTCTCTTGAAAATACTCTCCTTAAAACATATTTTTGAAAGTATTTCTTTATAAAATGCTTTCTTAAAAAATAGTTTTTCAAAATTCGTATCTGGTCTGGTAACCTTCAGCTCCGATACCACATGTGACACCCCATCTCCATTAAGGTCACTCACAAAGGGAATGCCTTAATTTTGGTGGAACGTTTATTGTGTATAGAACAGAAAAGTAAACAAGACAGATAAATATATTGGTATTTGGAAAGTAAAAAAATGACTTTTATTGCAGCGGAGAAATAGTTTGGTTACATCACATCAAAATCAACTACGAAACCAAATACACTTATTATCCATCTTGACAAATAAGTTCTGGGTACATAAAATAAAAGACATAACCCCAACATAAAATAGCCATAAATAAGATAGGCTGAACTTTACTTCAGCAATCCAAGCAACTTCCAAAAGAGATAAAGCTGTCCAAATCAAGCTCCACTAGTGCTAGTCCCACCCCGAGCACTGGGGGTAGAAAGGAAGAAAAGAGGTGGAAACAAAAGGGGTCAGACATAAAGTCTGGCGAGTTCAATAACTTTAACAATATAATCATTAAAGTAACTAGGATAAGGCATAAGTTGGTAAATAAGGAAATGACTGTGAACAAATGGGCATGACAGAGCAAACAAAGGAAATAAGATGAACAAAGATATCGTTAAAGGAGCGCCTAATCATTATAAGATAATTACTAGATTGCACCACACCAAACACCCTAAAAGTTGATCCCTCCTATAGAACTTAATAAAGATAATGGTAGTTTCGTGTACCCCTAGCTGCCTTCATAGGTGCCGTCTGCCCCTATCTCCACTAGTTGTACCCATTACGCCCATTCGATTGGCTCCCTAACTCATAGATACCCGTGCTGGCCCAACAGTGGGGTGTATCACTCCCCAAAGTGGCAACCCGATACCACCAAAAATGCACTGCTTATATCTACACGATGCAACGTCTTACCTACTAGCCCGGGCCCACACACGCACATGACCCCGTTGGACTTGCATTGCCACTGCTAACCCGTTTTGACCTCTTACAATCAAACCCAGTACGCGTGTCCCGTGCTCGACTTGGATCGAGCCCACATAGATACTTAATGGGTTACTGGTTTGAAAATGGCCCCCATGCATGACACAAGCTTTCCACCTATGCTTGGTCCCCTCTAAGGATTTCCCCACTTAACCCCATTCTTGTTCATGTCTTCTTACATGTTACAATCTTGGTTAAGTGCATCTAATCGTATTTCACATGCCACCCAAGGCACCCTCTTAATTTCATATGTCATCCAAGGCACCCACTTAACCCCCCATGTCCCACTACATGTTTATTTGGTTAAGAGTTTCTTAATTCATTAAAACCGTAACCTTGTAAAGACCTCCCACATTAGACAGGCATTTGTGGCTGCTGGATTTGTCGGGTGGGTCCGGGCAGTCTTACACCACAAACAAGCCTAACCTCGTGTCTTTACAATTATTATGCATTTAATTCGTGCCTTTGACCTCTCACATTAGACTGGCATTTGTGGCTGCTGGATTTGCCAGGCCGGTCCGGGCAGTTTTACACCACAAATGAGTCTAACCTCGTGTCTCAGGCGGTTAATTATTACATATCTTTATTTAACCCCAAAGTGTATTAATATCCCTGTTCAAATTTGTCAATAAATTCCAAATATACTTATGTCCATAATTTTCACCTAAATTATGTCCATTTATTTCAGGTATACAAATTTTACCAATTATTGCCTCAAATTAATTGTATGCCTTTTAAGGCTATTACATGCCAATTCTCAATATGTGTATATTCAATATTACCCCCATCGTCCCCATGTTGTTTGTTCGTTTATCATGACATATACATACATATATATATATATATATATATATATTAGACTAGCAATTAGTGTAATCACATAAAAGGGAAGAAACATCACAAATTTGCATAACATGCAAAATGGATCTAACTTACAAATAAGGATTACAACATATCTTGCATAAACTTTGTATTGTCATGAATCTAAACATAGAACTAAAGGTGTGAACTTGCAGGTATGAATATAGTTTTCACCCTAAACTTGCATAGGCCATAGTCACAAACTTGCATAAAACTATGTATGTCATAGATCTAAACCTAAAGGTGTAAACTTGCATATATGTGAATCCAATTTCTACCTAAACTTGCATATAGTCATTTTACTTGGTTCACATATAAACTTGTGTACAATTCACATAGAAACTAGCATATAATCTACACCTAAACTTGCATATAAAATGATGTCAAACATGAATCAAGTTGAACATAGGTGATTGGGAATATACAAAGGGATCCACAACAAAAACTATCATTATGAACAACTAGCATATATTCAAAAAATATCACATTTTTCCAATGTTTCACAAACATAGCCATATAACCCAAATTATAACTCAACCTAATTAACTTGTTAATTATCTTATTAAAGAAATCGAACTCACAACTCAAAGATGGTCTTGAGTTCTGGGATCTATGTTATGTAGTTGAATTAGCATGCCTTTGAAGTAGACAAATTCGTTGTTGTTGTTATAGACTTGAGTTGAATTGAGTTGATTAGCTTTTCTTTGCTCCTAGTTGGTGGCGGCTACTCTAGGTTGCGGGGTGATAGCATGACGGCCATGGTTCTAATTTTTATTAGGTTTAGGGTTTGAGTCTACATGTGTTTATATAGAGATTAGGATTAATTTAGGCCATCCGATCAACCTAGAAGCAACCTGAACCATCCAAAAAGCCAACTCAGCCCTAATGACTCAGCAGCAGCTCAGAATTGGGCTTAATTCAAATCTGCCTGTGACGTCCCCAAAACCCCGTACGACGGTATCAAGGTTAATCTTTGGAATATAATACATAAACAGATAATGGCAGAACAGAAATAAATAAATACACCAAATAATGTACAATAGAATACACTGGATAAACGTAATCATCAGTGTTACACAGTATACAGGATCGTACTAGTACAAATATAGTTCAGCTATACATAAATGTCTACAACAGAAAACAAACATAATATGTACAATAGGAGCTGAACAGCATAAAAAGAGATAAATGATAGAATCCATCTTCAGCTCCAGCTATCCCGAAAGAGCCTGCTAAAACCTGAATACAAGGCTGCCCGTGTAGAAAAAGGGGCACCCGAGTTTGCAAGTGAAACAAACTACGAGTCAGTCATGGGACTGGTATGAGAAATCTACTTAACACATTTTATAATACGGCTAATCATAGGACCACGCCACTTTCGCGGAATGGGTTTACTCCATTGGATTGCCAGTGCTTTAAAACAAGTAAATCTTTTAAACATCGCGATGCTTTTTATAAAAATGAATCCATTATAAGACTCAGTTCCCATCATACAATGCAATGCAAACCGAAGGATAGAGTTTTACCTTATAATGGCCAAAATATGCTTGATACGAATAAAACAAAAGCATTTGATATTATTACTAGTGTTTATATGTTTCAAAATCAACTTCAAATCATAAGTATCAATCATAGATGGCATTAATGCCCCATATCACTATGTCGCCATATATAGGTACGCAATCAAAGCCGCACATGTCGTATTTGAAAATTGGATTTCCGTCATGAACCAAGGCAACAGATTGTCCTTACCGACTTCGAGACGCTCTAGCTCGTGTCTCAGGCAAGTTCTCAGTCAAGCCTTTGGAGAGACAGGGCCGGTCCACCGATGTGGATTAAAATTCCGGAACACTGCGTTTCCCCGCCCTTTGGGGTGTAAGTGAGCCAACGAATGACTCCATCGGTCCCAGATCGACCGATATAACCGAGGCGCCTCGCAATAGCAATAACCACATAGGTGAAAATAATATAAATGTCAGCCAGTTTAAGCACCGACACCACCTCTAGCTAGAAAGAAACGCATGTCCTCCCTCAGGTCCTCTCCCGTTTCTGGTTCATACCGGGGTGTGAGGCTCGCGAATTAACGTTATACACAAAGCTATGCCACATAGGTCGGGCTTTGATCATCAACCACAAGACTTTGCTTTTCAACAGAAGCCTTGATCACTGCATCTTAGCATGCCACACAGGCAATTCACGCTATGTCACTGACGTCTATCAATCACACAGAATGAAATCCAATGTCAGACACAAGTCCATTTACAAGTCCGTTCTGGGTCTGAACGAAACCGGAGGCACTATATACCTCGCATATCCATCGATCTCCACGTACGTATGGATGATCACCACTCATTATCCATATTTCGGGATGCCTCCCAATCAGGACATCAGTTATCATCCAACCGAGGTGAAAATCTCCGGTCTTCAACCACCATCTTCATCATCGATTTCTTATCGTCGATTCAGTTATTCAGAATGGGATAAACCCGGTCTTTTTGAGCAACTCGCGTATATAATAAACAAGTGCTACACAAACACAACATACGCCTTATTCCAGTTCATTAGTCACTAACCGTAAATTAGTAAGAGAACAATTTCCAAAATATTAACCCCGAAGGCCGAAACCAACATTAGATCAAAACCCAGGAAACCACTCGACTTAGCTAACCTTCAGTTAGTTTCTAAATTTCACATTCCATATAGTTTATAATATTTTATAATGATTTATCGCGATTTTTATTTATTTAAAAATAGCCAATTTATTCAAACGACGCTTCAGGCCATAACGCGGCCGTGGCGCTGTTTTTCTTCAGATTTGATTTACACATATCTGAAAATATAACCATTGGATCTTCACAAATTTTATATCATTAAAAAGATCTTTTCGAAACGAATCCAACGGTTCCAGTTTTGGGACAATCCGACGGTCGGATCTCCTGGTACAATCGTTTGAAGTTTCGATTTCAAAATACGAACTGCAGCGTCGTTATTCGATTTAATTTAATTATATATATATATATATATAATCGATTCTGGCGCTGTTTTTCTTCAGATTTGAATTAAACATTCCAGACAATCCAACCGTTGGATCTTCACAAAGTTGGTGTCGTTGGAAAGATATTTCCAAAGCGAACCCGACGGTTTTGGTTTCGGGAAAATCCGATGGTCGGATCTCCCGCACTAATCGTTTGAAATCACGGTTTCAAAACATGAACTACAGCTTCGTTATTCGATTTATTTTGATTATATTTATATACATAAATATAATATATTCTTCGATTTCAAAACCATATTCTTTTCATATATTTGATAAAAATGATATTTTTATCCAACAGACATTTATTTCAACATTTCACTATTTCTAACAATTCATGTATATAATAAAAATGTGATTTTAATGTAAAAAAAAAAATATTTCAAAACACGACTATTTTATATAGTTTATATATATGATAAAAATAGGATTTTTAATATAAAACAATTTATTTCAAACACGAATACCATTCAACACATGAATGTCTATTCAACGAATGAATTTCTATTCAACACATGAATGTTTTCTATAGTTCGTATATATAAAATAAAAATGTGATTTTTATTGTTAAAACAATTTATTTAAAACACGAATACCATTCAACACATGAATTTCTATTCAATGAATGAATTTCTATTCAACACATGAATGTTTTATATAGTTCGTATATATAAAATAAAAATGTGATTTTTATTGTTTAAACAATTTATTTAAAACACGAATACCATTCAACACATGAATTTCTATTCAACGAATGAATTTCTATTCAATAGATGAATGTTTTCTATAGTTCGTATATATAAAATAAAAATGTGATTTTTATTGTTAAAGCAATTTATTTAAAACACGAATACCATTCAACACATGAATTTATATTCAACACATGAATATAGTTTCAACAAATGAAAATAATTCTAACACATGAATATTATGGAAAATTTCGGGAGCATAACGGCAGGGTAGTTAAAACCGGGACCGTCCCTAGTACGGCTCCTCATTCTACCTTAAAGCCTCACAGCTTCTGACAATGGGGATTTCATGCATCTAGTTCGCACGCAGGCGGCATGTATATTTTTTTCTTTTCCACAAACTAATCCTATGTGGTTTCAACCAAATAATTCTCAACCACAAACGGGTATTTTTCAACCACAATCAATCAATTTCAACAACAAACAATTCTAATCAACCAATTTTCACATCAATCACAACCAATAAATATCGTCCATGGTTTGTGGACGAGGGGCGTGTATATATATATAAGTATATTTCATTTCTATTTCAACACATATATAATTTTTACAATGCATATATAACTTATACATCGAACATACAACTTATACAACGCTTATACATGAGGTGTACAATGCTTATATAACTCATACATCGACTATATAATTTATACATCATCGTTTTCCATATCGTTTATAATTTAGAAATCTCACATTGGGTTCCACTCCACCAAAAATAGCAGAAGGCTCAGAAAAATATGCGGTCTCTCCTAGAATGTAGAAGACGTCCACACGATTCCACTGCCTCTTGTTTCACTGAATTTCGTCAACGAACGAAAAAGATATGATTTTTACTGTAACACCCCACGTCCATTAATGTCACTAACAAAGGGAATGCATTAACTTCCATGGAGCATTTTAAGTGAATAGAGAACTGAAAATCACAACAAGACATATAAAACAGTACTTGAAAATTTAAAACTTTATTTATTGCAGCAGAAGGTAAATATATTTGGTTACATCATCAAAACCAAAGACTAGAGTCAAGTACAAAATATCCATCTTGACAAAATAATAGTATATAAAAATAAAAAGCATAATCCCAACTTCAATAGCCATGATAAAAGATAAGCTGAACTTCACTTCATCAATCCAAGTACTTCAGAAAAAGATCCAAGTCAAGTTCCACTAGTGCTAGTCCCACCCTGAGAACCTGAGGGGTAGGGGAGGAAGAAAAGAAGCGAAAACAAAGGGGGTCAGACATAAAGTCTGGCGAGTATGATAACTTTAACAATATAACTTTTAAAGCAAATAGGATAAGCTATAACTGGAAGATAAGGTATGACTGTGAAACAAATGACAGAGTCAAACAGGAGAAATAAGATAATGATAAGTCGGGCTTCCACTTACTTATGGGTAATTACTAAGTTATACCGAACTAATACTAACTGCACCAATAATAGTCACTCTAAAAGTTGATCCCGCCTACTGAACATAACAGATGTGATAATTGTAGTTTCGTGTACCCCTAGTTGCTGTCTTAGGCGCCGCCTGCCCCTATCTGCACTAGTTGCACCTACTACCCACCCCATTTTAATTACAATATTTATAATATGGTAGTTGTACTCCTAGTTGCTGTCATAGGTGCCGCCTGCTCCTATCTCCACTAGTCGTACCCACTACCTTCCCCATTCGATCGGCTCCCTAACTCGTAGATACCCGTGCTGGTCCCACAGTGGGGTGTATCACTGCCCAAAGTGGCAACCCAATACTACCAGAGATGCACGGCTTATACCTACACGATGCAACAACCTCTTACCTACCAGCCCGGGCCCACACACGCACATGAACCCGTTGGACTTGCGTTGCCACCGCTAACCCGTTTTGGCCTCTTACAGTCAAGCCCGGTACACGTGTCCCTGTCCTCGACTTGGGTCGAGCCCACAGAGATACTCATGGGTTACTGGTTGAAACGGGCCCCCATTACTTGACACAAGCTTTCCACCTAAGCTTGGTCCCCACTAATACATCCCACTTAACCCCTTCTTATTCATGTCCACTTACATGTTTAAATTTGGTTAAGTGTTACTATTCGTATTTCCACATGCCACTCAAGGCACACACTTAACCCCCATGTCCTACTTACATGTTTATCTTGGTTAAGTGCTACTAATCGTATTTTCTCATGTCACCCACATGTCACCCACTTAACCCCCATGTCCCAATACATGTTTACTTTGGTTAAGTGTTACTTAATTTATTACTACCGTAACCCCTGTAAGACCTCTCACATTAGGTTGGCATTTGTGGCTGCTGGATTTACTGGGCGGGTCCGGGCAGTCTTACACCACAAACGAGCCTAACCTCGTGTCCATACAATTGTTACGCATTTAGTTTGGGCCTTTGACCTCTCACATTGGGCTACCATTTATGGCTGCTGGATTTG
Source organism: Allium sativum (assembly GCA_030737875.1). Classification (NCBI taxonomy): domain Eukaryota; kingdom Viridiplantae; phylum Streptophyta; class Magnoliopsida; order Asparagales; family Amaryllidaceae; genus Allium; species Allium sativum. The sequence goes on along the minus strand of CM060916.1, from coordinate 102,834,830 downwards.
CCGGGCGGGTCCGAGCAGTCTTACAACACAAATGAGTCCAACCTCGTGTCTTAGGCAATTAATTATACATAATTAATGTTCCCCAAATTTGAATTACTCTCCCTATTCAAATTTCCATATTTATTTATGTCCATAATTTATCACCTAAATTATGCTCATCTATTTATGGTGTATAAATTATTCCAATTTCATCACTAATTAATTTTATTCCTTAAAATTAATTACATGCCTTTTTAGGCCATTACATGCCAAATTCACAATATGTGTGTATCCACTATTATCCCCATCGTACCCCCGTCATTCGTTCACTTAACATGACATATTAGACTAGCAAATAGTCCACTACTTAAAAAAGGGAATAAACGTCACAAAGTGACATACACACAATAATAGATCTAATTTGCATCTAACTTGCAATTAAGAATTACAACATACTTGCAAAGTCTTTGTATTATCAAGGATCCAAAAATCATAGATCTAAAAGGTGTGAACTTGCATGTATGAACATAGTTTTACACCCAACTAGCCTAGGTAATTATCACAAACTTACATGAACTATGTATGTCGTCAACCTAAACATAAAGGTGTCATCTTGCATAACTATGGATCCAATAAAAGGTGTTAATTAACCTGAGTAAACTATGGATCCACATAAAGGTGTAAACTTGCATAACTATGCATGTCATAGTTTCAACATAAAAATGTCAACTTGAATATGGATCTAAACTTTAAAGGTGTGAACTTGTATATATGTGAATCCAATTATCACTTAAACTTGCATATGAACATAATACTTATACGAACTATAATATGTTCCACATCCATATTCGCATAAAAACTGATGTTATAAACCTAGGTGATTGGATTATAAAAAGGGATTCATTGACACAAGTTAACATCATGAACTACTAGCATATATTTTAGATCCAAACTTACATAACATCATATAACTTGCATACAACTTGCGTGATCCTATTAACTTGCATAACATCATATGTACAACTTGCATAATCATATTAACTTGCATAACATCATATATGAAACTTGCATAATCATATTAACTTGCATAACATCATATATGAAACTTGCATAATCATATTAACTTGCATAATCATATTAATCTTGCATAACATCATACATGAAACTTGCATAACATCATATATAAAACTTGCATAATCATATTAATCTTGCATAACATCATACATAATACAAACTAGCAAGTCATATGAATCACAACCATATTCTCATAACCCAAAGATAAGCATATCACAATTAAATTAAGAATTATCTTGTTAATGAAATCATACTCACAATGAATCGGATTAGGGATGAAGACAGTGTGTTCGTTGTTGTTTGAATCTTTGATTTGTAATTTCCTAAGCTTCAAGAAATGATGAGCTACTCCAGCGGCATGACGGCTACGGTTCCAATTTTATTTAGGTTTTAGAATGAGGCTTTGGAGTGTTTATATAGGAGTTAGATTTATTTACAGCCGTCAAATCACTCCAGAATCCATCTAGGCCTTAGAAACCAAGAAATGATGTCAACAGACCAACCAGAAATCGCCACCTAAGCCCTAAAACATAAAATTTCGTCATAGACCATTTAGAGCCGATGGGACCAATTCCAAACCTCCTGAGTCGACCCTGAGGTCGACCCAGCTGGTCTTGGGTCGACCCATAAAATAGGTCGGTTTGGTGTTTTTCCTTCCCGCTTCCGCTGTTTTGAATTTTTTTCTTAAATTTTAGGTTGAATTTTATTTTATTTATATATATCTATATATATATATTTTTCTATCTTCCTAATTAACCATTTTCACACTAAACTACTTTTTGAACCGCGTTCACACTAGGCCATTTTAAGCCATTCCCCTAAAACAAAAATATGGCGCTAGCGGGGATCGAACTCTGCACCTCTTGTATGCAAGCCACATGTTCCAACCAAATGAGCTACTAAGTCTTTTGCTTACAAACCTTAGAACAATGCTAAACATTTATTCTTTTCTCATTCTTTTTTTTTTCATGTTTTGCTGTAATATTTAATTTAAAGATATCTTTTTCATGCGAAACCCAATTTACGCAAACTCTGACTCTATCTCAACCAGAATTCCGAGATGAACACAATAGCGCAACCCGTTTCCCTTAATTCTCACATCTGAGATTAATTATTCTTTAATTTAGTTGATTCGATTATTCAAAAATTTAGGGTGATACATTCTCCCCTACTTAAAGGATTTCGTCCTCGAAATCTCTAAGTCAAGAGGAACATATCCTACCATCCAAACAATCATCTACTCAACCATCAAACACAGGAATCCATTGTCCTTAAAATTTTCTACTGTTGTATGAACATATGCAAGAAGTATGTGTATATGTTCCTTATCTAAAGCAAAATCAGGCGGTTTACTGATTCAGTTGACCTCCTTAACGCAAACCATGATAGTGCCATGCGTCCATTATGTATGCGAAAGAATCCTATTGATACATATTATCTCTACATGCGTGCAAAACCATTCACCAAAATGCAACATCCATACGATAGTACAACCATTATACATCCATTACTTAAATATGTACACACATTTTTATGCAATATGCAATATGAAGTGACTGAGCCGATCTAGTGCCTAAAGTGTGTGTATTTGCATCCACGAGCAACCACTAGCAAACACTTGCATCCACATGCATCCATCATACATAACATGTCTCAAACACATGTTTCAACCATAGGACTACCCTATCTAAAGGTCAAAGGTACTAACGAGAGGACATACTAAAGTTAAGATATATGGCTCTTAGGGATTATTTTTTTAAAATAAACCTTTCTCTTGAAAATACGCTCCTTAAAACATATTTTTGAAAGTATTTCTTTATAAAATGCTTTTGAAAAATAGTTTTTTCAAAAATCTCATATCTGTTCTTGTAACCTTCAGCTCTGATACCACGTGTAACACCCCACGTCCATTAATGTCACTCACAAAGGGAATGCATTAACTTCCATGGAGCATGTTAAGTGAATATAGAACAGAAAATCACAACAAGACAGATATAAAGCAGTACTTGAAAATTTAAAACTTTATTTATTGCTGCAGAAGGTAAATATGTTTGGTTACATCATCAAAACCAATGACTAGAGTCAAGTACAAAATATCCATCTTGAAAAATCAGAGTATATAAAAATAAAAAGCATAATCCCAACTTCAATAGCCATGATAAAAGATAAGCTGAACTTCACTTCAGCAATCCAAGTACTTCAGAAAAGATCCAAGTCAAGTTCCACTAGTGCTAGTCCCACCGTGAGAACCTGAGGTAGGGGGAGGAAGAAAAGAGGCGAAAACAAAGGGGTCAGACATAAAGTCTGGCGAGTATGATAACTTTAACAATATAACTTTTAAAGCAACTAGGATAAGCTATAACTGGAAGATAAGGTATGACTGTGAAACAAATGACGGAGTCAAACAGGAGAAATAAGATAATGATAAGTCGCGCTTCCTCATACTTAAGGGTAATTACCAAGTTATACCGAACTAATACTAACTGCACCAATACTAGTCACTCTAAAAGTTGATCCCACCTACTGAACATAACAGATGTGATAATTGTAGTTTCGTGTACCCCTAGTTGCTATCATAGGCGCCGCCTGCCCCTATCTCCACTAGTTGCACCTACTACCCACCCATTTTAATTACAATATTTATAATATGGTAGTTGTACTCCTAGCTGCTGTCATAGGTGCCGCCTGCTCCTATCTCCACTAGTTGTACCCACTACCATCCCCATTCGATCGGCTCCCTAACTCGTAGATACCCGTGCTGGTCCCACAATGGGGTGTATCACTCCCCAAAGTGGCAACCCAATACTACCAGAGATGCACGACTTATACCTACACGATGCAACAACGTCTTACCTACCAGCCTGGGCCCACACACGCACATGAACCCGTTGGACTTGCGTTGCCACCGCTAACCTGTTTTGGCCTCTTATAGTCGAGCCCAGTACACGTGTCTCGTCCTCGACTTGGGTCGAGCCCATAGAGATACTCATGGGTTACTGGTTGAAACGGGCCCCCATTACTTGACACAAGCTTTCCACCTAAGCTTGGTCCCCACTAATACATCCCACTTAACCCCTTCTTATTCATGTCCACTTACATGTTTAAATTTGGTTAAGTGTTTCTATTCGTATTTCCACATGCCACTCAAGGCACCCACTTAACCCCCTTGTCCTACTTACATGTTTATCTTGGTTAAGTGCTACTAATCGTATTTTCTCGTATCACCCACATGTCACCAACTTAACCCCCATGTCCCACTACATGTTTACTTTGGTTAAGTGTTACTTAATTTATTACTACCGTAACCCCTGTGGGACCTCTCACATTAGGCTGGCATTTGTGGCTGCTAGATTTGCCGGGCGGGTTCGGGCAGTCTTACACCACAAACGAGCCTAACCTCGTGTCCATACAATTGTTACGCATTTAGTTTGGGCCTTTGACCTCTCACATTGTAACGACCCGGAAAATCTGAACCAATTTAAATTTTTTAAATTGGCTAAAATAATGGATTTTAAATATTTAAAATAAATATTTAAAATAATAGCAATGAAAAGTGAGTTTGAATCGACGTTTGAAAAGGAATATAATTAACTCTAATTATAAACAAGGCCTGAAATGGCGCGGTAGTTTCAAAATTTGAATTCAAACTTTGTCGGACTGTACCGGGTGCAAAACAAAACGGATTTGAGTGAAACAAAAAATATTTAAATCTATTAGTGAATACCTTTCTAACAAATTTGAATAATTGAAGTTTCATAGCGGAAAGCAAAAGTTATAGCCAAATGAATTTTCAGAAAGGTCGCTATGGAATTTATATAGCCCGTGAAATTGGCCATTTGCATACGACCTCGGAATTCGACGAAACCACTTTGTTGGATCCGGGATGTGAAGTTATTGCTAAGTTTCAAATTTCATAATTTTTGAAGCTAGTATGTGAGCGTGGCAAAGGAAAACGTGTTTTGATCAATTATAGTTAAATTGGATCGACCAGAAATGGGCCTTTTTGCAAATGGTCTCAGAATTCGATGAAACTTGTTTTGTTGGGATTGTATCGTCAAAACATAGCTAGATTTATTTTTCTGGAATTTTTTGAATCAGTTTGTGGCCCTGGCAAATTGAAATGTACGTTAAATCGAATATTTAATGTTATATATTTTAAATTGAATGAAAACTGACTGAAAAAGTCGAATGGGCCTACGAAACATATCCCATTGTGTTCGGAATGTGGGTAAAACGCTAGGGACGACAGTCGTTGGGTCTGGATTGCGGTTCGTGTGTGAAAGGGGGTATTTTTGGAATTTAAAAATATATAAATTAAAGAAAAATTTTCATTGGCCAGAACATTTTTTCTCTCCCCGACTATTCTTCTATCGCGCATGACAGAAAGGAGGCGCCACCTTCTCTCCTCCGTTCCTCCTCCTACACGCAAAATTAGGTATAGGTTCTTTGGAGCTTTTTGAAGAGCTCGGCGAGAGCTTCAAATCCATACAAAGGTGGTATTTTTTCGTTGCCTGAATTGAGAGAATCACCTCTCTGAAGTCGACGACTTCAATTCGCCGCCGCCGCCTACCGAGACCACCGAAGTGGCCCCCCTCCCAGGCGCCAGCGCGCCTCTCCCCCCTCTTCGTTGCTGCGAAGGCCGATCGTCGAACTGCTTCACCTTTTGCACGAAAAATCCAAACCTAGTTTGTAACCTTTTGCTGAGAGGTATGGGTTTATTTATTTTTAACTGATTTCGACAAATAAAAGCGTTGCAAACTTCAAAAAATCATATCTTTTTCGTGTATTGACGAAATTCAGTGAAACAAGAGACAGCGGACTCGTGTGGACGTCTTCTACATTCTAGAAGAGACCGCATATTTTTCTGAGCCATCTGCTATTTTTGTGGAGTGGAACCCAATGTGAGATTTCTAATTTATAAAGGATATGGAAAACGATGATGTATAAATTATATAGTCGATGTACGAGTTATATAAGCGTTGTACACCCCTTGTATAAGCGTTGTATAAGTTGTACGTTCGATGTATAAGTTGTATATGCGTTGTAAAAATTATATATGTGTTGAAATAGAAGTGAAATGCTATATATATATATATATATGCCCCTCGTCCACAAACCAGGGACGATATTTATTGGTTGTGATTGGTGTGAAAATTGATTGATAGCGAATGGTTGATTGGAATTGTTTGTGGTTGATATTAATTGATTGTGGTTGAAAAATACCCGTTTGTGGTTGAGAAATATTTGGTTGAAACCACATAGGATTAGTTTGTGGAAATGAAATAAAAATATACATGCCACCTGCGTGCGAACTAGATGCATGAATCCCCATCAAATCTACTATCACACAACACAAACAGCAATCAATTTGTTTTTAACTTTTCAAAATCATACAAATTAATTTCTATACTCTTTTAAAATCATTCAGACTATAGAATTAAAAGTGCACATCCATGGAAAGAAAATAACAACAGAATAGAGAACTAATTGGTAATGCAAAGTATGGTAAATGTACCTTGCACCGGAGTCAATCAGATATATCCACTCGGCATCTAGGATAGGCTTTCTAAATGCTCTCCTCAGTTTCCCAAGTACAATCTCGCGGATCTCCACTCCATTGCACTTTGACTAAGCGAACCTTCTTGTTCCTCAGCTCTTTGGTTTCTTTGCCGATAATCTTTAGCGGCTCTCTTCTCACAGCTAGTTCTGGAATAATTTCAATATCCTGCTGAGCTGCTTCTTCCACGATCAAGTCTGGATCATGAACGTGCTTTCGAAGTTGAGATATATGAAACACATCATGCACCCCAGGCAACCAATCAGGCAGTTTAACCCTATACGCGAGAGTTCCGATCCGTTCCAGAATAGGAAACGGACCAATGAATTTGGGCACCAACTTTCCCGTTTTACCGAACCGGATAACTCCTCTGAGACGACCCGATTTCCCGTTCTCACGGAAACAAGGGCTATCTTTGGAATATAACACAGAAACAGATAATAGCAGAACAGAATTAAATAAATACACCAGAATGAACAACAAAATATACTGGATAAAAGTAATCATCAGAGTTACACAGTATACAGGATCTTACTTAGTACAAATACAGTTCAGCTATACATAAATGTCTACAGCGGAAATAAACAAAATATGTACAATAGGAGATGAACAGCATAAAAAGAAATAAATAATAGAGTCCATCTTCAGCTCCAGCTATCCAGAAAGAACCAGCTAAACCTGAATACAAGGCTGCCCGTGTGGAAAAAGGGGGCACCCGAGTTTGAGAGTGAAACAAACTACGAGTCAGTCATGGGTCTGGTATGAGAAATCTACTCAACACATATATAATTTGGCTAATCACAGGACCACGCCACTTTCGTGGAACGGGTTTACTCCATTGGATTGCCAGTGCTTTAAAACAAATCTTTCTTTTAAACATCGCTATGGTTTTTATAAAAATGCAACGCAAACCGGAGGATAGAGTTTTTACCTTATAACGGCCAAAATATGCTTGATACGAACAAAACAAAGGAATTTGATATTATTGCTAGTGTTTATATGTTTTGAAAAACAATTTCAAATCATAACTATCAATCATAGACGGCATTAATGCCCCATACCACTATGTCGCCATATATAGGTATACAATCAAAACCGCACGATGTCGTATTTGGAAATTGGATTTCCATCATGAACCAAGGCAAAAGATAGTCCTTACCGAATTCGAGACGCTCTAGCCCGCCCCTCAGGATCAGAGCTCGAGTGACCCTAGGAGCGACAGGGCCGGTCCACCGATGTGGATTAAAATTCCTGAACAATACGTTTCCCCGCCCTTTGGGGCGTAAACGAGCCAACGAATGACTCCATCGGACCCGGATCGTCCGATCAAACCGAGGCGCCTCGCAACAGCAACAACCACATAGGTGAAAAGTATATAAATGTCAGGGCTGGTAGGTCACTGACACCACCCTAGCTAGAAAGAAACGCATGTCCTCCCTGAGGTCCTTCCTCCCGTTTTAGGTTCATACCGGAGTGTGAGGCTCGCGAATTCACGTTATACACAAAGCTACGCCACACAGGCGGTGCTTTGATCATCACCACAAGACTTTGCTTTTCAGCAGAAGCCCTGATCACTGCATCTTAGCATGCCACACAGGCAATTCATGCCATGCGACTGATGTCCATCGATATACAACCTCTGAGCTCGTACGTCTCAGAGAAGGGCGTTAAGCAAAAGAATAAATTCTCCGCCGCCAAACAGATGTATATTTAACAGAGATCAATCAACACAGAATAAAATCCAATGTCAGACACACAGTCCATTTACAAGTCCGTTCTGGGTCTGAACGAAACCGGAGGCACTAAATACCTCGCAAACCCTTCGATCACCACGTACGTCTGGACGATCACCACTCATTATCCATATTTCGGGATGCCTCCCAATCAGGACCTCGGTTACCATCCAAACGAGGTGAAGATCTCCGGTCTTCGACCATCGTCTTCATCTTCGAATTTCAATCGTCGGTCGATTATTCGAAATGAGAATTAACTCGGCCTTTCCAAATAATTTACGTATATTTAGAATTTCAAATCGATTTATTTCAATGGTTAAATTATTCGACAACACCAATTTTGTCCTTTAATGTAATTTTCACACCAAACACATTCAACCATCAAACATCACATAAATCAAGCAAATTCAGTTTATTTCCATTCCATATCGCTTATGATATTTTATAACTATTTATCGCTATTTTTATTTATTTTAAAATAGCCATTTTATTCAAAACGACGCTTCGGGCCATAAGGCGACCGTGGCGCTGTTTTTCTTCAGATTTGATTTACACACATCTGAAAATCTAACCGTTGGATCTTCACAAAGTTTACATCATTAGAAAGGTCTTTTCAAAACGAATCCAACGGTTCCAGTTTCGGGAAAATCCGACGGTCGGATCTCCCGGTACAATCGTTTGAAGTTTCGATTTCAAAATACGAACTGCAGCGTCGTTATTCGATTAAATATATAATTATATTTATATATATATAAATATAATCGCTTCTGGCGCTGTTTTTCTTCAGATTTGAATTAAACATTCCAGACAATCCAACCGTTGGATTTTTACAAGGTTGGTGCCGTTGGAAAGATTATTCCAAGGCGAACTCGACGGTTGAGGTTTCGGGAAAATCCAATGGTCGGATTTCCCGTACTAGTCGTTTGAAATCACGGTTTCAAAATACGAACTGCACGGCTTCGTTTCGTTTTAATTTTATTTATATTTATATAGTTATATAAATATAGTTCATTCAATGATTTCTATATCGTTTTCACTTCAAATATTTTTCTAACGCCTTAAATTTTGGAAAAATTTCGCCATAACCTCCCCTGCACCGGGAGCATCGGGAAATCGCAAATAGCGTCCCGGTCCTTCTAATCTCAAAAAGAAAAAGAAAAAGCCAAGCGGCTAGCCAACAGGCTCAAAATCATCACCCAAACAAATCAGTAAATGTGTACCTATTTGTCGGGCACAAAATTTTATTCCTCTTCTCTAGCCCCTTCGCTATAACCTGTTCAATGAATATGCATATACATATATATACAGTTCTTATCATTTATCCTTTTCTATTCAACTTCATATTTGATTTCTGTTTGGTTTAAAGACACCATTTATTCTAATGTTACATACATAGGTGCAAATCATTTCATTAGTTAATTAATGAATATTTCAACTCACATATGTTTATTTTGAACAAGTGGCTATTTTTAACACTTCACATTTCAACGATTTATGCATACAATAAAAATGTGATTTTTATTGTAAAACAATTCATTTCAAAACACTATTCTTCTATATAGTTCAAGTTGGTGATAAAAATAGGATTTTTATCATCTAACAATTTATTTCAAAATATGAATACCATTCAACACATGAATTTCTAAACAACGAATGAATATCAATTCAACACATGAATGTTTTCTATAGTTTTTATATATAGATAAAAATGTGATTTTTATTATCGAACAATTTATTTCAAAATATGAATACCATTCAACACATGAATTTCTAAACAACGGATGAATATCAATTCAACACATGAATGTTTTCTATAGTTTTTATATATAGATAAAAATGTGATTTTTATTATCGAACAATTTATTTCAAAATATGAATACCATTCAACACATGAATTGCTAAACAACGAATGAATATCAATTCAACACATGAATGTTTTCTATGGTTTCTATATATAGATAAAAATGTGATTTTTATTATCAAACAATTTATTTCAAAATATGAATATCATTCAACACATGAATTTCTAAACAACGAATGAATATCAATTCAACACATGAATGTTTTCTATGGTTTTTATATATAGATAAAAATGTGATTTTTATTATCGAACAATTTATTTCAAAATATGAATACCATTCAACACATGAATTTCTAAACAACGGATGAATATCAATTCAACACATGAATGTTTTCTATACAATGAATAAATATAGTTTAAGCATATGAAAATAATTCAAACACACGAATATTATTCAAAATTTCGGCAGCATAACGGCAGGGTAGTTAAACCGGCACCGTCCCTAGTACGGCTCCTCGCTCTACCTTAAAACCTCGCGGTTTTTGACAATGGGGATCATGCATCTAGTTCGCACGCAGGCGGCATGTATATATTTATTTCATTTCCACAAACTAATCCTATGTGGTTTCAACCAAATATTTCACAACCACAAACGGGTATTTTTCAACCTCAAACAACCAATATCAATCACAAACAATCCCAAACAACCATTCGTTATCAACCAATTATCACAACCATTTCAATCAATAAATATCGTCCATGGTTTGTGGACGAGGGGCGTATATATATATATATATATTTATATATAGCAATTCACTTTCATTTTCACATATATATATAATTTTTTTAATCAGAAATCTCACCAATAGCTATCCAACTTCACGACACTTCCTTGTATAAAATCTTCGCCTTTTGTCGCTTTCGCCCGTATTCTCTACACATGTAAAAATCGAATTTTTACGATGCTATTCAATATATAAATATATGATTTTTACTTTGGCTTTCAATATATAAAAATATGATTTTTACTTCGGCTTTCAATATATAAAAAATATGATTTTTACTTCGACTTTCGATATATAAAAATATGATTTTTACTTCGACTTTCGATATATAAAAATATGATTTTTACTTTTAAATTCCTAATCTCCTTCTAGTTTATAAATCATTTTAAAATCAGTTTTTATATTCCTTTATAAATCAGTTTTTAAAATCTCAGAAAAATCAGTTTTTATATTTTTATAAATCAGTTTTTAAAATCTCAGAAAAATCAGTTTTTATATTTTTATAAATCAGTTTTTAATACTTACATAAATCAGTTTTTAATACTTACATAAAAAATCAGTTTTATTCTTTTTTAAAATCCAGTTTTATTCTTTTTTTAAAAGAACAGTTTTATACTCTTTTAAACATTCAGTTTTATACTTTTAAAAAGAACAGTTTTTAAATCATTATAAAATCAGTTTTATACTTTTAAAAAGAACAATTTTTAAATCATTATAAAATCAGTTTTAAACTTTTAAAAAGAACAGTTTTTAAATCTTTTTCAAATCAGTTTTATACTCCTAATTAAAAACACAGTTTTTAAATCATTATAAAATCAGTTTTAAATTCCTAATTAAAAACACAGTTTTTAAATTATTATAAAATAAAATAACAAAATACTTACAGAGGGGGGGGGGTTTTACCGATCGTCGGAGGTGCTTCTCGAGCTGGGCGGAGCTGCTAACCAGGTGTCGCGATGGGAAGGTTGAACAGGGAGGCGATGGCTTCGGGGTTCGAACGCGATGGAGGGAGGACGCGAGGTCTTCGTCGGCGACTTCGAGACGAGGCGGCGGCTCCGAGGGTTCTGGCGGCGGCGATGATTCGATTCAGGTCTTTCTTTCTTTTTTTCTATTTAGTTTCTGGTAAATAAAGTGAACGGGGGGGGCCAATGAAGAAAAGGAGGGAGAGAAAATTAAAATATATATATATATTTTTTATTAATTAATTATTTAATTTTGGTAAAAAGGGTTGACTTTTACATACGACCTCGAAACGAGGCCCACCGCCTGTCGCCCATAGCGTTTAACCCCCATTCCGAACACAATGGGTTATGTATCGCAAGCTGATTCGATCGTTACAATCAGTTTCCTTTCGAATTTTCATTTAAATCACTATATTGAATTTTAAACGCACATTTCAAATTACCGGGGTCACATACTAACTAGAAAAATTCCAGAAAAATATTTTCTAGCCTCGTATTGACGATACGGTCCTAACAAAACTAGTTTCGTCGAATTCTGAGACCTTTTGAAAAATGGCCAATTTCCAGTCGATTAAAATCAACGGAAACTGGTCAAACGCGTTTTCTTTTGCCACACTCACATATTGATTCGAAAAATTATGAAATTTGAAACCTAGCAATTACTTCACTTCCCGGACCCAACAAAAGTGGTTTCGTCGAAATCCGAGGTCATCTGCAAAATGTCCATTTTTAAGGGCCTGAATTCCATAGCGACTATTCAGAATTTTCAACTGGACATATCTTTTGATTCCCGCTATCAAATTTCGATTTGTCGGATTCGTTAGAAAGATATTCACTAACAGATTTAAATATTTTTGGTTTCACTAAAATCCGGATTGTTTTTCACCCGGTACAGTCCGACAAAGTTTGAATTCAATTGAAGTTTGAAATCGAATTATCGAACTACCGTGCCATTTTCAATTCTATATATAATTATAATTAATTATATTGGTTTTCAAATGTCGATTTCAACTCAGTTTTCTTCGCCATTATTTAAAATATTTATTTTAAATATTTAAAATCCATTATTTTAGCCAATTTAAAAATTTTAAATTGGTTCAGATTTTCTGGGTCGTTACATCCTCTCATCGGCGATACTTTCAAATATACATAGTCGCCAACAGTAAAGGATATATCTCTTCTTCTCCTATCGGCATAGCTCTTTTGTCGGCTTTGAGCGGCGAGTAATCGCTTCTTAATAAAATCGACTTTGTCGGCAACTTCTCGGATCATATCATGCCCCAACACAAGTCTATTACCGGGTTCGACCCAACAAGCAGGAGATCGGCACAGTCTACCATACAACGCTTCGAATGGCGACATTGTCAGGCTCACCTGGTAGCTGTTATTATATGAGAATTCAGCCAAATGCAGATGGTCTTCCCACGATCCACCAAAATCTAGAACACAAGCCCACAATAGATCTTCTAAAATACGATTCACCCTCTCAGTCTGACCGTCTGTCTGAGGATGATAAGCGGTGCTCAAGTTCAACTTTATTCCCAGCTCGACTTGAAATGCCTCCCAGACTTTTCTTGTGAATATTGTGTCTCTATCACTGACTATACTGAGCGGCACTCCATGTAGTCAAACTATTTCCTTGAAATATATCTGCGCCAGACTTTGAGTAGTTCTGTTTGATCTGACAGGTATGAAATGGGCGGTCTTCGTGAAGCGATCTACGATCACCCAAATACTGTCATTTCCTTTTCTGGTTCTGGGCAAACCATCAATGAAGTCCATGGAAATATGTTCCTACTTCCAACCTGGAACGTCTAGCGGTTGTAACAATCCAGCCAGTTTCTGCTGGTCACTTTTGACTAGCTGGCAAGTAGGGCATCGACTAACATATATTGAAACGTCCCTTTTCATAGCCTTCCACCAGAATGTTCGCTTGAGATTGTTATACATTTTGGCCACACCAGGATGGATACTTAGCTTGGACTTGTAACACTCGTCTAACACTTCCCTTTTGAGCTCGGGGATGCCAGGAACACAAATCCTTCCTTTCAATCTCAAGATTCCATCGTTATCTATTTGAAAACACGAGGGTTCGCCTTTCTGAATCCTTTTGATCATATCCTTAATAAAGTTATCATCCTTCTGAAGAATAGATATTTTTTCAATCAAGGAAGTCGTAATAATAAAGTTGGCAATCATTACATTCTTTCAACTCAGCGCATCGGCCATGACATTGGCTTTCCCTGGAGTGTATAGAATCTCAAAATCGTATGCTGCAAGGAACTCTAACCAACGTTGCTGCCTCAGATTCAAGTCTTTCTTGGTGAACAGATACTTTAACGACTAGTGACCTGTAAACAGTTCAAATCTCTCACCCAGAAGATAGTATCTCCAGATTTTCAAGGCGAATACTATAGCCAATAACTCAAGATCATGAGTTACGTAGTTTTTCTCATGCGGTTTTAACTGACGGCTAGCATACGCAATCACTTGACCTCTTTGCATTAACACTGCGCCAAGGCCTTCTCTAGAAGCGTCAGTCCAGACTTTCATGTCCTCATTGCCATCTATTATTGTTAACACTGGAGCAGTTGTCAGTTCTAATTTCAGCTCCTGGAAAGCTTCCTCACATACCGGAGTCCAATTGAATCTCGAATGTTTCTTAGTCAGTTTTGTTAAGGAACAAGATGTCTTCGCGAAATCCTTAATGAATTTCCGATAATAACTGGCTAACCCGAGAAAACTTCTAAATTCTATCAGCGTACGAGGCTGTTTCCAATTCTGAATAGCAGTGATCTTACTGGGATCCACTGCAATTCCTTCTTTTGACACTACGTGGCCAAGAAGGAATTGCAGTGGATCCCAGTAAGTTCACTGCTATTCAGAATTGGAAACAGCCTCGTACGCCGACAGAAGTTAGAAGTTTTCTTGGGTTAGCCAGTTATTATCGGAAATTCATTAAGGATTTCGCGAAGACATCTAGTTCCTTAACAAAACTGACTAAGAAACATTCGAGATTCAATTGGACTCCGGTATGTGAGGAAGCTTTCCAAGAGCTGAAATTAAAACTGACAACTGCTCCAGTGTTAACAATAATAGATGGCAATGAGGACTTAAAAGTCTGGACTGACGCTTCTAGAGAAGGCCTTGGCGCAGTGTTAATGCAAAGAGGTCAAGTGATTGCGTATGCTAGCCGTCAGTTAAAACCGCCTGAGAAAAACTACGTAACTCATGATCTTGAGTTATTGGCTATAGTATTCGCCTTGAAAATCTGGAGACACTATCTTCTGGGTGAGAGATTTGAACTGTTTACAGATCACCAGTCGTTAAAGTATCTGTTCACCCAGAAAGACTTGAATCTAAGGCAGCAACGTTGGTTAGAGTTCCTTGCAGCATACGATTTTGAGATTCTATACACTCCAGGGAAAGCCAATGTCGTGGCCGATGCGCTGAGTCGAAAGAATGTAATGATCGCCAGCTTTATTATTACGACTTCCTTGATTGACAAAATATCTATTCTTCAGAAGGATGATAACTTTATTAAGGATATGATCAAAAGGATTCAGAAAGGCGAACCCTCGTGTTTTCAAATAGATAACGATGGAAACACATTGGGCTACCATTTGTGACTATTGGATTTGCCGGGCGGGTCCGAGCAGTCTTACACAACAAATGAGTCCAACCTCGTGTCTAAGGCAATTAATTATACATAATTAATTTTCCCCAAATTTGAATTACTTTCCCTATTCAAATTTCCATTTTTATTTATGTCCATAATTTATCACCTAAATTATGCTCATCTATTTATGGTGTATAAATTATACCAATTTCATCACTAATTAATTTTATTCCTTAAAATTAATTACATGCCTTTTTAGGCCATTACATGCCAAATTCACAATATGTGTGTATCCACTATTATCCCCATCGTACCCCCATCATTCGTTCGCTTAACATGACATATACATATTAGACTAGCAAATAGTCTAATACTTAAAATAAGGGAATAAACGTCACAAAGTCACATACACACAATAAAAGATCTAATTTGCATCTAACTTGCAATTAAGAATTACAACATACTTGCATAGTCTTTGTATTATGAAGGATCCAAAAATCATAGATCTAAAATGTAACACCCCGAAAATCTTATAACTGTGAAATTAACAAATTAAAGTATAATTAATTTGAAATCAAAGAACTAAGGGAAACGGGATACGCCATTGCGATCGTCTCAGAAAAATACGCGAAATAGAGTCCGAGTTTTCGAAAAACGGAGTCCGTATGAAGAAGATATGGCCTTCGGAAGTTTTTAAATTAAGTTTAAAATTCAAACAGAATAAAACAATTAAAAATTCCGAAGTGGGGCCCAATGGGCCAGGGCGGATAAACACCCGCCTAGGTCACCCAGGTCGACTGGGCTGTCGACCTGGGCTACCCATGTCGACAGGGCTGTCGACAGCCCTGTCGACAGGGGTATCGACCTGGTCAAGCCCAGTCCAACCTGGCTGGCCAGGTCTGTGTTTGGCCGATTTTTTGTGGTCTGCTTTGTCATTAGGGCTAGGTGGCAGGCTCTAATTGGTCTCTCTATCGAATGAATGGCTACGATCAATCCAAGCAACATCAATGGTCCTAATCAGTTGCTAACCTCTATATAAACAACCCTAGACAAACCCTAACCTATTCATTCAAAATTAAGAACATAGCCGCCATGTTGCTGAGGAACGACTAAGAGTAGCCGCCAACTAGAGAGAGGATTAGGAGGAAAATTCTAAAGCTTAAAAAGACCTAAATCAAATCAATTCAACAAAGGAATCATATCTCTTAATTAGAGAATTCGTCACACCATTGTAAGTGGAGTATTACTTTGGTATGAATAAACAATTGTGTTGGTTTGTATGCTTGAATTGTGGCAATAAAGTAATTCATATTTGTGCGTTCTTATCAATTTGAAATATTATATATGTTTGGATATTCTTGAATTATGTTATTCATGTTATAAAGAACTACATGCGGTAGTTCTATGCAAGTATACGTTTGGAATATTTCGCTAATTATGTAATCCATGTTGAAGCTACATGTATGTAGTTGATTTAAATTCATGCAAGTTTGGGGTTTTGCTACTATGCCATCATGATGTATATTTTTGTGCATAAATCAATTTGTAAGTAATTAAAACAAGCTTGGTTATTATAATCCATATGAAATTATGTTGAGAATTTGGCATCTTGTATTAAGCCATGCTTTTGTACTAGAAAACCTATTTGAAAACTTATGAATATGGCTAGGCTGTGAATGATGTTTGACATAATTGAAATCAATGATTAAGTCTATCTTGTTTACAAGAATTTTATGATGACATATGTGGTACATAGCTAGGTTAGGTTCAAAAATCCCTTTTTGCAAGTTTACATGACTAAAGTAAGAATCATGATTTCATGTTAGAGATATTTATGCCATGCTTGTGTTTGACATTATGCCATGCTTATGTTAGAAAAATTTATGCCATGCTTATGTTTGACAATATGCATAAACAAAAGTATAGGTTCATGTTGTAGTTATGACTATGTGTCAATAATGATACCCAATTTAGACTCTTATCTCAACTACAAGTTCACATGCTTTGATTCATGTCACCTATGCTTTATGACCAAAGTATATGTTGTCACTATGCAAGTACACCAGTTCCTATGTTGTATTTCCAACGTCATATTGCAAGTTCATGCGCTCACCTTCCCCTTTTTGTGTATGTAATCACGCCATAAGCCTCCCCTTTTCGCATGGCTAAATTGGGCTTTAAAAGGCTAAGCCCAATATATATATAATAAACGGACGTGTAAAACGGGGGAAATAACGTTGGGTTAAAATTACTAATGAATGAAAATATGAAATAGAAGGGCCCAAGTCCAAGTATGGGTTGGGCCCATGATTGGTGTAACCTTTACACCATTAACTTAATGGGCCGCAAATATTTACATATAAGAAAATAAAGAAGAAAGACAAATTATGTAAATGTAGAACATACGATGTGTTTAACCCGAGGTTGGATTGAGTTGTGATGTAAACCTGCCCGGAACCGCCCGGCTGTCCAGTAGTCACAACAATACCTATCCAATGTGGGAGGTTAAACATGGAGCCCAATAAGGACCCGAGGTTAGACTGAGTTGTGGCGTAAGACTGCCCGGAACCAACCGGCAACAGGCAGCCACAACAATATCTGTCTAATGTGAGAGGTCAGGGCCTTAATAAGACAATTAAGGCTGAGTCAGGATTGTTAGGATTAAGTGAACTAAAGACTTAATCAAAATGGAACATGCTAAATTAAACGAACTGGTGGGGGTTAGGTTAGAAATACTTAACCAACTTAGCATGTTGGCTAGAGATAGAAAACCTAGTAACGGGGGGACCCTTTTCAGCAGTAACCCTAGAAGGTGTATCAGGAAACCCTGAAACTAGGCAGGGTGGGGCACGATTACTGGGCTGATTGTAAGAGGTCAAATCGACGGCGGTGGTGTAGCAGTGTAGGTTCTAACGGGGTGCGGGCGTGCACACACTCCGGCGCAGAAAAATAAGGCACTAGGCACCAGTAGCATACCTGTGCATTCTAAGGTTGTGTCGGGCCGCTGCCATGGGACTTGATACACCCCATGGTGGGACCAGCATAGGTAACTACAAACATCGGGGGCCTTAAGACACATGTAACTATGCGAGTAGGAGCCGATCATCATAGAATGGATCACATCACCCTGATTGTGGGGTGCCAGTTGGAAACTAGTTTATATGGGTTCAGAGATTAATATGGGGTACGATAGTATATTCGACCCTAGACGACTTAACCAAGTTTATAGTGTTTGCCCACTTCTTGTTTATACTTATCATACCCAGTTCTTTATTCATAGACAAAATAGTACTAGACTTACTCAGGCTTTATGTCTGACTCTACTTTTCTTTCGTCTTCTATCTTCCGTTCCCCCCCCCCAGGTCCACAGGGAGGGAACACCGCAGCTTGACCAACCTTAACATCCAGCTTGAAGAAGAGAAATGTATTGCTTGGACTTTCCTGTTTTGAACTATGGCTTTGGACAATCTACTATGGGGATTTTGCAGTTTATCTATGTTTTATTTATGCTTCTTTAAATAATGTACTCAAGACAGATTATGAAAGTGTTATGTTATGTTTTTGGAAAGGATGTTGTTGTAACACGTATTTGATTTTATGAAATAAAAGTTTGTTGTTCTTCCACTGTTTACAAATATGTGTTCTTATATCTGTCTTGTATATCTGTGACTTGTACTTATAAACCTCCACCAAAATTAGGGCATTCCCTATCAGAGTGACCCTAACGGAGGTGGGGTGTTTCACTTGGTATCAGAGCATAGGTTTACCAGATAAGATAAAAAGTTTTGAAAATTTATTTTCAAAAGGGAAATTTAAAGAAGCATTTTTAAAAGATTATTTTATTCTAAAAAGGCAAAGTCCACTCCCCAAAGCCATAGGTACTATCTCTTATCCTTCGTTTTGAATCTATCCTTTTTGTTTCAGCATGTCCCAAGAACTTAACTTGCTGGAAGGGGTACCAATACCTGGTTGGTTTAGACGGTTCTTAGAAGCAAGGGCCACTCAGCCAGGTCCTACCGTTCCTCCTCCCCCAGCTGAAGGAAATCATCCAGCTGCAGCGGCACCTTTTCCTCCACCTCCTCCTCGGGGAAACGCTTTTGCTAAGATATGTAAAGATTTTAAAGCTATGGGAGGAAGGGATTTCCATGGAACTGAGTCCTTCGTAGCAGCTAGGAATTGGCTGAAAGAAACGGAGGACCTATTCATCATCTTTGAGGTAGAAGATAGACAAAAAGTACAATTGGCAGTATGGCTATTGAAGGGCGAGGCTTCCTACTGGTGGGAAGTCACTAATGCTGAAAGACCAGTGGAGATGTGGGAGGACTTTAGGGCAAGGTTTGAGACCAAATTTCTCTCAGATGCGGAAAGAAGTTTGCAGTTGGAGAAATTCTTATTTCTTAAGCAAGGAGACAAGACAGTCAAAGAGTATGTGAATCAGTTCGATGAGCTGGCTAGGTTTGGGCTGGACCTAGTCAACACCCCGCACAAGAAGGCTCTCCGTTTCGTCAATGGGTTGAATGAGCCATTACACAGTTTGGCCATGACCCATATACCCATGGGGGCCACATATGAAAGATTGGTGCAAATGGCATTGCTGAATGAAGAGGATAAGGGCAAGAAGGAGACAAAGGCAGAAAGCTCTCAAGGGAAGAAAGAGGGTTTGCAGCCTAAGAAGACGGACTTTAAGAAAGGCGGGAAAGGCAACAAGGAGAAGAGGAAGTGTAATTTCTGTGGCAAAGTGGGGCACTTAGTAAAGGACTGCCGAAAAAAGAAGGCCAAGGAGAATGGTGGGTGCTTTTCTTGCGGTGAGACGGGCCACAGGGCTAAGGACTGCCCAAAGAAACGAGGACAGGGGCAGAGGGCTGGATCCACCCCAGGGGCACAGGTTCATGTGCTGGAAGCGCCACCTTTGCAACAGAGAGGTACAAACACTTCTGTAGAAAGTGTAGTTTATCTTTATGATCACCCCGTTCGCACTTTATTTGATTCTGGCGCATCACACTCCTTTATCTCGTCTGCTTTAGTAGAATCTCTGCACCTAAAAACTAGTATGGTAGAGGACCCCTTAATTGTTTCAAACCCAATTGGGGGCCCAGCTCATTTGTCTATGATCTGTTTGGGATTAAAAATTTCTATTCTAAGTGTAGAATTTCAATGTAGTGCCTTTGTTTTGGGCTTTTCGGGTTATGGTTTGATTTTGGGTATGGATTGGCTATCCAGTAATGGGGCCATCCATGATTGTGAGAAAAGGGTTGTTAGGCTCCTAACCCAACTCGGTAATACTTTGGAAATTTCTTGTAATCCCTCGTATGCGGTTATGCTTAGTTATCTTGAATCGCTAGATGCCTCTGTTGAAAATTTGCAATCAGTTAGAGTGGTCCGGGAATATCCGGATGTCTTCGAAGAGGTGAAGGGCTTGCCTCCGAAGCGGGAAATAGACTTCCGCATATATCTTGTAGATAATGCAAAGCCCGTTGCGTTGCCCGTTAGACACATGGCTCCACGAGAAAGGAAAGAGCTCAGTAAACAAATTAAAGAGCTTCTAGAAAAGGGGTTCATAAGGAGAAGCATTTCAGAATGGGGCGCTCCAGTGGTGTTCGCTACAAAGGCGGATGGTTCACTCCGTCTATGTGTTGACTATAGGGAGCTCAACAAGCTAACGAAAAAGAATAGGCACCCTCTCCCTAGAATTGATGATTTATTTGACCAGCTTGTAGGAGCGTCTGTTTTCTCCCAACTCGATTTAGCAACCGGTTTTCATCAGCTAAGGGTGGTTGAAGATAGCATCGATAAAACGGCGTTCAGAACCCCAGACGGCTTCTTTGAATGGCTTGTCATGCCTTTCGGCTTGACAAATGCACCTGCTTATTTCTTGGACCTGATGAGTAGGGTATTTAGAGATTTCCTCAACAAATTCGTAGTGGTCTTCGTAGATGATATCCTTATCTTCTCAAAGAGTGAAGAGGAACATGCTCAGCACTTAAGGGCAATCATGGAAACTTTGCGAGTCCATCAACTAAAAGCCAAATTCTCCAAATGCCACTTTTGGAGAGAAGAGGTGAGGTTCCTTGGGCACATAGTATCCAAACAAGGGTTAGCAGTGGACCCCGCTAAGGTAGTGGCGGTACAGGATTGGAAGACACCAAGGAATGCGACTGAGGTCCGAAGCTTTCTAGGACTAGCGGGTTTCTATCGAAAGTTCATAAGGGATTTTGCGAAAATCTCAGCTCCGCTCACGAAATTGACTAAGAAGAATCTAGTGTTCAATTGGGATTTGGATTGCGAGTTTGCTTTCCAACGACTGAAAAGGGCTCTCACAACAGCCCCAGTTTTGACGCTGCCAGATGGGAGCAAGATGTTCACTGTTTATACGGATGCATGTGGGACAGGGCTAGGCGCCGTCTTAATGCAAGAAGGAAGGGTAGTAGCTTATGGCGGGAGGCAGTTGAAGGTGCATGAAAAGAACTACCCAACCCACGACCTTGAGTTAGCCGCCATCGTCTTTGCACTCAAGTCTTGGCGACACTATCTCCTAGGTGAGAAGTTCGAACTTTACACTGACCATAAATCGTTGAAATATCTTTTCTCGCAGAAAGATCTTAACTTGAGGCAACAAAGATGGATGGAGTTTCTTGCCTCGTACGATTTCGAAATCTCCTATACTCCGGGCAAAGGCAACGTAGTGGCAGACGCGTTGAGCCGAAAGAAATTGACCCTAAGCCCGTTATTTGTTGAAAGACAAAGCCTAGAGTTTATAGCCAGCTTCGACTTTAGGCCTTCCTCCGATTTCGTACCAGGCTTGCTAGCATCTCTTGAAGTGCGCCCAACTTTAGTGGATTCAGTAGGGACAGCGCAACGCGAAGACCCTCAGCTTGTGGAAATAATTGATAGGCTAATTAGGGGTGAGACTTCAAGTCACCTCAACAGATACTCCATCGACGGTAAGGGTTTGCTAAGGCGAGACGGAAGACTATGTGTCCCATAGACAAAGGATTTAATAAAGAAGGTTCTCGAGGAAGCACATCACTCCAAGATGACGATACACCCAGGCGGGGATAAAATGTACAAGGACATAAAAAGGACTTTCTTCTGGAACGGCATGAAAAAGGACGTGGCAGAATTCGTTTCTAAGTGTATGGTGTGCCAACAGGTTAAAGCGGAACAGAAAAAGCCTGGCGGACTACTGCATCCTCTAGAGGTCCCGCAGTGGAAGTGGGATAGCATCTCAATGGACTTCATCGATGGGCTGCCTAGGTCTAGGAGAGGCAACACTAGCCTTTGGGTAATAGTGGATAGGCTTACTAAAAGCGCCCACTTTTTACCTGTCAAAAGTAAAAGAACTGCCTCATCCCTAGCATCACTTTACCTCAAGGAAATCGTTCGACTCCATGGAATACCATCTAGCATTGTTAGTGACCGAGACCCCATCTTCACCAGCGAATTTTGGCGGAGTCTGCAAGAAGCAGTAGGAACGCAGTTATGCTTGAGCACAGCCTATCATCCCCAAACCGACGGCCAAACAGAGAGAGTGAACAGAGCTTTGGAAGACCTTCTAAGACTATGCGTCCTTGACTTCGGAGGGACATGGGAAGACCACCTTCCTTTGGTGGAATTTGCCTACAACAACAGCTATCAAGCAACCATCGGAATGGCGCCCTTCGAAGCTTTGTATGGAAGACCGTGCCGATCGCCCACTTGTTGGTGGGAGTCTACTGATAAGCTCATACTTGGACCAGATATGATCCGAGAAACTTCAGAGAAAGTAGACTTAATACGAAGAAGGATGAAGACGGCCCAAGACAGACAAAAGTCCTATGCCGACAAGAGAAGGACCGACCTTGAATTTGAGGTTGGAGACAGAGTTTTTCTCAAGGTATCACCGCTAAGGAACGTTGTTCGTTTTGGAACCACAGGAAAGCTAGCACCAAGGTTCGTAGGGCCATTCCCTATCATCGAGAAGATTGGGAAAATGGCCTATAGATTAGAGCTACCCGAGAAGTTGGCTGGAGTCCACAACGTTTTTCACGTTTCACATCTACGAAAATGTCTACATGAGTCTGCTGAAGTGGTAGAGCCAAATATCCTTGAAGAGGCCGAAGTGGAACGCGAAGCAACCATAAGGAGAGTTCCAACCCGCATCTTAGGAACGGAAGTGAAGAAGCTACGCAACCGCGAAGTCAAGCTCGTCAAAGTTCAGTGGAGCGACGCCGAGGGAGACGCGACTTGGGAAACTGAAGCTAAAATACGCACTTCCTACCCCTTTCTGTTCGAGGGTACATCCTTGATCTTTCCATTTCCTTAAGTTGCGCTTTTATCTATCTTTTTAGGTATATTTCCTCGACCTTATCTTGTAGGTAGAAACCCTTTGGATGGAAACATGTAATTGAAACATGTTATGGATGATGGTTGCAAGTGGTTGCAAGTGATTGCTAGTGGTTGCTCGTGGTTGCATATACACACACAATCTAGGGTTTAGATCGGCTCAGTCACTTCATATTGCATATGCATATATGTTTGCATTCGTATATGGTTGAACATTAATGTGTTGTCATGTGGATGTTGCATTTGTATTGAAAGATTGTGCACTCATGTAGAATCAAGAATAGGGAAAATTTGCATACATAATGGATTCATGGCACTTACATAATTCGCATTAAGGAGGTCAACTGAATCAGTAGACCGCCTGATTTTGCATTAGATAAGTTCATGTACACACACACTTCGCATATGATCATGAAGCATTATAAGTCTTTTAAGGACAATGGGTGCTCGTGTTTGATGGATGAGTAGATGGATGATTGGATGTTAGGATATACATTCCTCCTAACTTGAAGATTTCGGGGACGAAATCCTTTTAAGTGGGGGAGAATGTAACACCCCGAAAATCTTATAACTGTGAAATTAACAAATTAAAGTATAATTAATTTGAAATCAAAGAACTAAGGGAAACGGGATACGCGATTGCGTTCGTCTCAGAAAAATACGCGAAATAGAGTCCGAGTTTTCGAAAAACGGAGTCCGTATGAAGAAGATATGGCCTTCGGAAGTTTTTAAATTAAGTTTAAAATTCAAACAGAATAAAACAATTAAAAATTCCGAAGTGGGGCCCAATGGGCCAGGGCGGATAAACACCCGCCTAGGCCACCCAGGTCGACTGGGCTGTCGACCTGGGCTACCCATGTCGATAGGGCTGTCGACAGCCCTGTCGACAGGGGTATCGACCTGGTCAAGCCCAGTCCAACCTGGCTGGCCAGGTCTGTGTTTGGCCGATTTTCTGTGGTTTGCTTTGTCATTAGGGCTAGGTGGCAGGCTCTAATTGGTCTCTCTATCGAATGAATGGCTACGATCAATCCAAGCAACATCAATGGTCCTAATCAGTTCCTAACCTCTATATAAACAACCCTAGACAAACCCTAACCTATTCATTCAAAATTAAGAACATAGCCGCCATGTTGCTGAGGAACGACTAAGAGTAGCCGCCAACTAGAGAGAGGATTAGGAGGAAAATTCTAAAGCTTAAAAAGACCTAAATCAAATCAATTCAACAAAGGAATTATATCTCTTAATTAGAGAATTCGTCACACCATTGTAAGTAGAGTATTACTTTGGTATGAATAAACAACTGTGTTGGTTTGTATGCTTGAATTGTGGCAATAAAGTAATTCATATTTGTGCGTTCTTATCAATTTGAAATATTATATATGTTTGGATATTCTTGAATTATGTTATTCATGTTATAAAGAACTACATGCGGTAGTTCTATGCAAGTATATGTTTGGAATATTTCGCTAATTATGTAATCCATGTTGAAGCTACATGTATGTAGTTGATTTAAATTCATGCAAGTTTGGGGTTTTGCTACTATGCCATCATGATGTATATTTTTGTGCATAAATCAATTTGTAAGTAATTAAAACAAGCTTGGTTATTATAATCCATATGAAATTATGTTGAGAATTTGGCATCTTGTATTAAGCCATGCTTTTGTACTAGAAAACCTATTTGAAAACTTATGAATATGGCTAGGCTGTGAATGATGTTTGACATAATTGAAATCCATGATTAAGTCTATCTTGTTTACAAGAATTTTATGATGACATATGTGGTACATAGCTAGGTTAGGTTCAAAAATCCCTTTTTGCAAGTTTACATGACTAAAGTAAGAATCATGATTTCATGTTAGAGATATTTATGCCATGCTTGTGTTTGACATTATGCCATGCTTATGTTAGAAAAATTTATGCCATGCTTATGTTTGACAATATGCATAAACAAAAGTATAGGTTCATGTTGTAGTTATGACTATGTGTCAATAATGATACCCAATTTAGACTCTTATCTCAACTACAAGTTCACATGCTTTGATTCATGTCACCTATGCTTTATGACCAAAGTATATGTTGTCACTATGCAAGTACACCAGTTCCTATGTTGTATTTCCAACGTCATATTGCAAGTTCATGCGCTCACCTTCCCCTTTTTGTGTATGTAATCACGCCATAAGCCTCCCCTTTTCGCATGGCTAAATTGGGCTTTAAAAGGCTAAGCCCAATATATATATAATAAACGGACGTGTAAAACGGGGGAAATAACGTTGGGTTAAAATTACTAATGAATGAAAATATGAAATAGAAGGGCCCAAGTCCAAGTATGGGTTGGGCCCATGATTGGTGTAACCTTTACACCATTAACTTAATGGGCCGCAAATATTTACATATAAGAAAATAAAGAAGAAAGACAAATTATGTAAATGTAGAACATACGATGTGTTTAACCCGAGGTTGGATTGAGTTGTGATGTAAACCTGCCCGGAACCGCCCGGCTGTCCAGTAGTCACAACAATACCTATCCAATGTGGGAGGTTAAACATGGAGCCCAATAAGGACCCGAGGTTAGACTGAGTTGTGGCGTAAGACTGCCCGGAACCAACCGGCAACAGGCAGCCACAACAATATCTGTCTAATGTGAGAGGTCAGGGCCTTAATAAGACAATTAAGGCTGAGTCAGGATTGTTAGGATTAAGTGAACTAAAGACTTAATCAAAATGGAACATGCTAAACTAAACGAACTGGTGGGGGTTAGGTTAGAAATACTTAACCAACTTAGCATGTTGGCTAGAGATAGAAAACCTAGTAACGGGGGGACCCTTTTCAGCAGTAACCCTAGAAGGTGTATCAGGAAACCCTGAAACTAGGCAGGGTGGGGCACGATTACTGGTCTGATTGTAAGAGGTCAAATCGACGGCGGTGGTGTAGCAGTGTAGGTTCTAACGGGGTGCGGGCGTGCACACACTCCGGCGCAGAAAAATAAGGCACTAGGCACCAGTAGCATACCTGTGCATTCTAAGGTTGTGTCGGGCCGCTGCCATGGGACTTGATACACCCCATGGTGGGACCAGCATAGGTAACTACAAACATCGGGGGCCGTAAGACACATGTAACTATGCGAGTAGGAGCCGATCATCATAGAATGGATCACATCACCCTGATTGTGGGGTGCCAGTTGGAAACTAGTTTATATGGGTTCAGAGATTAATATGGGGTACGATAGTATATTCGACCCTAGACGACTTAACCAAGTTTATAGTGTTTGCCCACTTCTTGTTTATACTTATCATACCCAGTTCTTTATTCATAGACAAAATAGTACTAGACTTACTCAGGCTTTATGTCTGACTCTACTTTTCTTTCGTCTTCTTTCTTCCGTTTTCCCCCCCCCCAAGGTCCACAGGGAGGGAACACCGCAGCTTGACCAACCTTAACATCCAGCTTGAAGAAGAGAAATGTATTGCTTGGACTTTCCTGTTTTGAACTATGGCTTTGGACAATCTACTATGGGGATTTTGCAGTTTATCTATGTTTTATTTATGCTTCTTTAAATAATGTACTCAAGACAGATTATGAAAGTGTTATGTTATGTTTTTGGAAAGGATGTTGTTGTAACACGTATTTGATTTTATGAAATAAAAGTTTGTTGTTCTTCCGCTGTTTACAAATATGTGTTCTTATATCTGTCTTGTATATCTGTGACTTGTACTTATAAACCTCCACCAAAATTAGGGCATTCCCTATCAGAGTGACCCTAACGGAGGTGGGGTGTTTCATAAAAGGTGTGAACTTGCATGTATGAACATAGTTTTACACCCAACTAGCCTAGGTAATCATCACAAACTTACATGAACTATGTATGTCATCAACCTAAACATAAAGGTGTCATCTTGCATAACTATGGATCCAACAAAAGGTGTTAACCTGAGTAAACTATGGATCCACATAAAGGTGTAAACTTGCATAACTGCGCATGTCATAGTTTCAACATAAAAATGTCAACTTGAATATGGATCTAAACTTTAAAGGTGTGAACTTGTATATATGTGAATCCAATTATCACTTAATCTTGCATATGAACATAATACTTAT
Source organism: Allium sativum (assembly GCA_030737875.1). Lineage (NCBI taxonomy): Eukaryota > Viridiplantae > Streptophyta > Magnoliopsida > Asparagales > Amaryllidaceae > Allium > Allium sativum. The sequence continues at coordinate 102,806,901 of CM060916.1, read as the reverse complement.
ACGAACTAGCATATGTTCCACATCCATATTCGCATAAAAACTGATGTTATAAACCTAAGTGATTGGATTATAAAAAGGGATTCATTGACACAAGTTAACATCATGAACTACTAGCATATATTTTAGATCCAAACTTACATAACATCATATAACTCGCATACAACTTGCGTGATCCTATTAACTTGCATAACATCATATGTACAACTTGCATAATCATATTAACTTGCATAACATCATATATGAAACTTGCATAATCATATTAACTTGGATAACATCATATATGAAACTTGCATAACATCATATATGAAACTTGCATAATCATATTAACTTGCATAATCATATTAATCTTGCATACCATCATACATGAAACTTGCATAACATCATATATAAAACTTGCATAATCATATTAATCTTGCATAATCATACTAAACTTGCATAACATCATACATGAAACTTGCATAACATCATATATAAAACTTGCATAATCATATTAATCTTGCATAACATCATACATAATACAAACTAGCAAGTCATATGAATCACAACCATATTCTCATAACCCAAAGATAAGCATATCATAATTAAATTAAGAATTATCTTGTTAATGAAATCATACTCACAATGAATCGGATTAGAGATGAAGATAGTGTGTTCGTTGTTGTTTGAATCTTTGATTTGTAATTTCCTAAGCTTCAAGAAAAGATGAGCTACTCCGGCGGCATGACGGCTACGGTTCCAATTTTATTTAGGTTTTAGAATGAGGCTTTGGAGTGTTTATATAGGAGTTAGATTTATTTACAGCCGTCAGATCACTCTAGAATCCATCTAGGCCTTAGAAGCCAAGAAATGATGTCAACAGACCAACCAGAAATCGCCACCTAAGCCCTAAAACATAAAATTTCGTCATAGACCTTTTAGGGCCGACGGGACCAATTCGAAACCTCCTGAGTCGACCCTGGGGTCGACCCAGCGGGGCTTGGGTCGACCCATAAAATAGGTCGGTTTGGTGTTATTCCTTCCCGCTTCCACTGTTTTGAAATTTTTTCTTAAATTTTAGGTTGAATTTTATTTTATTTATATATATATATCTATATATATATATTTCAATCTTCCTAATTAACCATTTTCACACTAAACTACTTTTTGAACCACGTTCACACTAGGCCATTTTAAACCATTCCCCTAAAACATAAATATGGCGCTGGCGGGGATCGAACTCTGTACCTCTTGTATGCAAGTCACATGTTCCAACCAAATGAGCTACTAAGTCTTTTGCTTACAAACCTTAGAACAATGCAAAACATTTATTCTTTTCTCATTCTTTTCTTTCATGTTTTGCCGCAATATTTAATTTAAAGATATCTTTTTCATATGGAATCCAATTTACGCAAACTCGGACTCTATCTCAACCAGAATTCCGAGATGAACACAATGGCGCAACCCGTTTCCCTTAATTCTCACATCTAAGATTAATTATTCTTTAATTTAGTTGATTCGATTATTCAAAAATTTAGGGTGTTACATTCTCCCCTACTTGAAGGATTTCATCCTCTCTAAGTCAGGAGGAACGTATCCTACCATCCAAACAACCATCTACTCAACCATCAAACACATGCATCCATTGTCCTTAAAATTTTCTAATGCTGTATGAACATATGCAAGATGTGTGTGTATATGTTCCTTATCTAATGCAAAATCAGGCGGTCTACTGATTCAGTTGACCTCCTTAATGCAAACCATGATAGTGCCATGCGTCCATTATGTATGCGAAAGAATCCCATCGATACATATTATCTCTACATGCGTGCACAACCATTCAACAAAATGCATCATTCATATGATAGTACAACCATTATACATCCATTACTTAAATATGTACACACATTTATATGCAATATGAAGTGACTGAGCCGATCTAGTGCCTAAAGTGTGTGTATATGCATCCACGAGCAACCACTAGCAAACACTTGCATCCACATGCATCCATTATACATAACATGTCTCAAACACATGTTTCAACCATAGGACTACCCTATCTAAAGGTCAAAGGTACTAACGAGAGGACATACTAAAGATAAGATATATGGCTCTTGGGGATTATGTTTTTAAAATAAACCTTTCTCTTGAAAATACTCTCCTTAAAACATATTTTTGAAAGTATTTCTTTATAAAATGCTTTTGAAAAATAGTTTTTTCAAAAATCTCGTATCTGTTCTGGTAACCTTCAGCTCTGATACGACGTGTAACACCCCACGTCCATTAATGTCACTCACAAAGGGAATGCATTAACTTCCATGGAGCATGTTAAGTGAATATAGAACAGAAAATCACAACAAGACAGATATAAAGCAGTACTTGAAAATTTAAAACTTTATTTATTGCTGCAGAAGGTAAATATGTTTGGTTACATCATCAAAACCAATGACTAGAGTCAAGTACAAAATATCCATCTTGACAAAATCAGAGTATATAAAAACAAAAAGCATAATCCTAAATTCAATAGCCATGATAAAAGGTAAGTTGAACTTCCCATCAGCAATCCAAGTACTTCAGAAAAGATCCAAGTCAAGTTCCACTAGTGCTAGTCCCACCCTGAGAAGCTGAGGGGGGGGAAGGAAGAAAAGAGGCGAAAACAAAGGGGGTCAGACATAAAGTATGGCGAGTATGATAACTTTAACAATATAACTTTTAAAGCAACTAGGATAAGCTATAACTGGAAGATAAGGTATGACTGTGAAACAAAAGACAGAGTCAAATAGGAGAAATAAAATAATGATAAGTCGCGCTTCCACGTACTTAAGGGTAATTACTAAGTTTTACCGAACTAATACTAACTGCACCAATACTAGTCACTCTAAAAGTTGATCCCACCTACTGAACATAACAGATGTGATAATTTTAGTTTCGTGTACCACTAGTTGCTGTCATAGGCGCCGCCTGCCCCTATCTCCGCTAGTTGCACCTACTACCCACCCCATTTTAATTACAATATTTATAATATGGTAATTGTACTCCTAGCTGCTGTCATAGGTGCCGCCTGCTCCTATCTCCACTAGTTGTACCCACTACCATCCCCATTCGATCGGCTCCCTAACTCGTAGATACCTATGCTGGTCCCACAGTGGGGTGTATCACTCCCCAAAGTGGCAACCCAATACTACCAGAGATGCACGGCTTATACCTACATGATGCAACAACGTCTTACCTACCAGCCTGGGCCCACACACGCACATGAACCCGTTGGACTTGCGTTGGCACCACTAACCCATTTTGGCCTCTTACAGTCAAGCCCAGTACGTGTGTCCCGTCCTCGACTTGGGTCGAGCCCACATAGATACTCATGGGTTACTGGTTGAAACGGGCCCCCATTACTTGACATAAGCTTTCCACCTAAGCTTGGTCCCCACTAATACATCCCACTTAACCCCTTCTTATTCATGTCCACTTACATGTTTAAATTTGGTTAAGTGTTTCTATTCGTATTTCCATATGCCACCCAAGGCACCCACTTAACCCCCATGTCCTACTTACATGTTTATCTTGATTAAGTGCTACTAATCGTATTTCCTCATGTCACCTACATGTCACCCACTTAACCCCCATGTCCCACTACATGTTTACTTTGGTTAAGTGTTACTTAATTTATTACTACCGTAACCCCTGTAGGACCTCTCACATTGGGCTATCATTTGTGGCTGTTGGATTTGCCGGGCAGGTCCCGGCAGTCTTACACCACAAACGAGCCTAATCTCGTGTCCATACAATTGTTACGCATTTAGTTTGGGCCTTTGACCTCTCACATTAGACTACCATTTGTGGCTGCAGGATTTGTCGGGCGGGTCCGTGCAGTCTTACACCACAAATGAGTCCAACCTCGTGTCTTAGGCAATTAATTTTCCCCAAATTTGAATTACTTTCCCTATTCAAATTTCCATATTTATTTATGTCCATAATTTATCACTTAAGTTATGCTCATCTATTTATGGTGTATAAATTATACCAGTTTCATCACTAATTAATTTTATTCCTTAAAACTAATTACATGCCTTTTTAGGCCATTACATGCCAAATTCGCAATATGTGTGTATCCACTATTATCCCCATCGTAACCCCGTCATTCGTTCGCTTAACATGACAGCAAATAGTCTAATACTTAAAAAAAAAGGGAATAAACGTCACAAAGTCACATACACACAATAATAGATCTAATTTGCATCTAACTTGCAATTAAGAATTACAACATACTTGCATAGTCTTTGTATTATTAAGGTTCCAAAAATCATAGATCTGAAAGGTGTGAACTTGCATGTATGAACATAGTTTTACACCCAACTAGCCTAGGTAATTATCACAAACTTACATAAACTATGTATGTCGTCAAACTAAACATAAAGGTGTCATCTTGCATAATTATGGATCCAATAAAAGGTGATAACCTGAGTAAACTATGGATCCACATAAAGGTGTAAACTTGCATAACTATGCATGTCATAGTTTCAACATAAAAATTTGAACTTGAATATGGATCTAAACTTTAAAGGTGTGAACTTGTATATATGTGAATCCAATTATCACTTAAACTTGCATATGAACATAATACTTATACGAACTAGCATATGTTCTACATCCATATTCGCATAAAAACTGATGTTATAAACCTAGGTGATTGGATTATAAAAAGGGATTCATTGACACAAGTTAACATCATGAACTTGTAACACCCCGTATTTTCTGTGAACGTATAAGTAACAAATCAGAGGATAATTAATTTTTAAAATAAGAATCAAGGGAAACGGGTTGCGCCATTGCATTCGTCTCGGAATTCTTCTTGGAAACGAGTCCGAGTTTGCAAGAATCAGAGTCCGTATGAGGGAGATATGACCCTCCGAAGTTTCAGGAATTTTCAGAATCGAAAACAACTCGAAATTCGAATTCAAAATTCGAATTCAAACCCGGAAGCGGGCTGGGCGGGAAATTTCCCGCCCAGGACCCTGGTCGACTGGGGAGTCGACTGGGTAGTCGACCCCCCCCCCCCCGCGACCAGGTCGACTGGGTAGTCGACCCCCCCTTACCAGGTCGACTGGGTAGTCGACCTAGGGGTCGACCTGTCCTAGAAATCCAGTTTTTGAACCTGGTTCGTTCTGATGTATTTGGTCACGTTTTCTGCCTAGATTCGTCCGCCTAACCCTATATAAACAGCCCTCTAGCCTCATTCTCTCTACACCATTTCATTCTGCCTATACTCTGCCTTTGTTCTAATTAAATAAAATAATGGCATCACTACTCTGCTGAAATCTGAACTGGAACTAGGACTAAAGCATCTTCTTCCAAACTGAATAGAATTAAAAGAGAACAACTGCAACTCTTCTTCTTCTTTAAACCAATCAAGGCAAGTACAGTTATTTTCCGATATAAACTTTAATCATAATTGTGACATGATTGTAAATCTGAATTTAAGGTTGTGTATGTTCTGTTCTGATCTATTTTGTTCTGTATCTCTTTCTTCCTTCTGTTCTATAGCCAGGCTACTCCGAGCCTGCGCCAAATCTCATAAGAGATTAAAGCACGAACGCAAAAATGTTTGGGACAAATAATGAATGTGGCATAATTGGACATGGCTAATCGGTAACTAAAAGGACACATGTTGTAAACTGGACTTAGATCTATGCATATTGTGTGAATTGGAAGAAGTGGAACCATTGTATGTTAACATGTGACTTGAGACTTTGGGCATAACGCATATTTCTAAATTAAAGATCTGTTATAATTTAAAGTTCTAGATTGTTGGGCATATTGTTTATATAACAATTCATGATTTGGGATAAAAAGAGAATATGACTTAGGTGTGAAGGTCTATATTAAGATTTGATAACTATTAAATGTGAATAACACCTAAGTGGGAAATTTTTGAATATATGACATGCATTGAAATCGATGGCTATATTTAGTATAATTTGTATGTGAATCTTTTGTACAAGGCAAGTTTAACTAGATTTTGGGACATGTGTTATATGGTAAATAATGACCATAATCCGTGCCATGTAAATTCAATGCAAACGTGGGGTATATGACCATATTGTGAATCATGACAACTATTTAGGCAGCATATGTTTATGAAACTTTAAGGAATGATTCAATCTGTTATATTGCCTAATCTGCTAGTTCGGTTATATTGCCTAATCTGCTAGTTCTGTTATATTGCCTAATCTGCTAGTTCTGTTATATTGCCTAATCTGCTAGTTCTGTTATATTGCTTATTCTGCTAGTTCTGCTATATTGCCTAATCTGTTAGATCTGTTCATCTGCAAAAACTGTCATCTGCTAAGTCTGCTAAAAATGTCTAATCTGTTATATGCTAAATCTGCTAAATTGCTTAATCTACTGAATCTGTCAAGTCGCCTAATCTGTGAAATCTGTTATCTGTTATATCCGTTGAGTTGATATATTTAGTCTGTTATTGACATAATCTGAATTGGCTATAGTTATGAATAATTGACATTAGGCGTGGGCATAAATGGTAAATTATTAATTAATTGGCCGCAAAGATTAACATGGCTGACTCGAGGTTAGAATGAGTTTGCGGCGTAATTCTGCCCGGAACCACCCGGCACATCCAGTGGCCGCAAACAATAGGTTCTAATGTGAGAAGTTAGTCATAACGTGCTTGAAACCCGAAGTTAGACTCAGTTTGCGGCAGAAATCTGCCCGGAACCAACAGGCCTAACCTGTAGCCGCAAACTGTCAGTCTAATGTGAGAGGTCTGGGCATTAATATTTAATTAATGAAAATCTGAGATAAATATGATGTCTAAAACGTGTTGGGAGGATAGGGTTAAACCCACTAGACTGATGAATTTAATAAATCTGTTCCGTGAATCTGTAGGCCCAATTACAAAGTTAGACAAATCTGTAAGTCTGTTAATCTGTAACTGGTTAATCGGTAAGTCTGTTAAATCTGTATATCTGATCCATTATTCTGAAAACTTGTCTGTGAACTAGTTGATCTGAATTCTGTATGTCTGAACTTGTAAACAAGTTAATCTGAAATCTGTTAGTCTGGGGACACAAGGTTAGGAGGGGAATTACTTGTGTCATCTGTTGCTTGGGACCCGTATTAGTCAATAACCCTTTCTGGTATCAAAACTTTGACCCAACAGTAGGTAGTGTTCGGGCATGCTTACTGAACTAATTATAAGCAGTTCATTCTGATAATGGCGAGGGGTGTTGATGGTGCGTTCCAACCGGGTCATGTGCGTGCATGGATCCCGGTCTGCCTCTGAGGATGTAAGACGCCGTGACATCTGTAAATAGGTTTGTGCCAATTAGTTATCACTTTAGGGAGTGATACACCCTACTGTGGGGCCGACACAGGGTATTTATGTATTAGGGAGCCGATCGCTTGGGATAGGGTTTTAGGGTACACTTAGTTCTGTCTGTTTCTGTTGGTATCGTCTGTTTCTGTTGGGTGGTAACACCTGTCTATTTCTGAGTGGTACCGTCTGTTCGGGTGGTAAAGGCCCATTACTAGTGTACACCTAATTCTACATTTTGTTTCTGTAGGGATTAATCTGTTTCTGTCTGTTTCTGCTGGGGTGGTAAAGGCCCATTATTAGCATTCTGTTTCTGTCTGTTTCTGTTGGGGTGGTAAAGGCCCATTACTAGCATTCTCTTCTGTGGAAATTATTCTGTACCCGTTTCTGTTTCAGTTTAGACATTAGGGTGACACCTAATTTTGTTATACTAGTATTAGTGTAGAGAAGTGTAAAGAAATAGCTTATGTCATTCTGTTCTTCTGTTATATCCGCTACACCTGTTACTGTTATCTCTCATCCAGTTTTATTTTCATGTCATGTTATTATTTTCTGTTCATAACTGAAAATCACTGGACTTGCCAGATTGGAACCACCCGGCACATCCAGTGGCCGCAAACAATAGGTTTTAATGTGAGAAGTTAGTCATAACGTGCTTGAAACCCGAAGTTAGACTCAGTTTGCGGCAGAAATCTACCCGGAACCAACCGGCCTAACCAGTAGCCGCAAACTGTCAGTCAAATGTGAGAGGTCTGGGCATTAATATTTAATTAATGAAAATCTGAGATAAATATGATGTCTAAAACGTGTTGGGTGGATAGGGTTAAACCCACTAGACTGATGAATTTAATAAATCTGTTCCGTGAATCTGTAGGCCCAATTACAAAGTTAGACAAATCTGTAAGTCTGTTAATCTGTAACTGGTTAATCGGTAAGTACTATTTTATCTGTCTTGTAAGTTTCTGTTCTGTTTACTAAAATGCTCCACCAAAGTTAAGGCATTCCCTTTGTGAGTGACCTTAACGGAGGTGGGGTGTTACAGAACTACTAGCATATATTTTAGATTCGAACTTACATAACATCATATAACTCGCATACAACTTGCGTGATCCTATTAACTTGCATAACATCATATGTACAACTTGCATAATAATATTAACTTGCATAACATCATATATGAAACTTGCATAATCATATTAACTTGCATAACATCATATATGAAACTTGCATAATCATATTAACTTGCATAACATCATATATGAAACTTGCATAATCATATTAACTTGCATAATCATATTAATCTTGCATAACATCATACATGAAACTTGCATAACATCATATATAAAACTTGCATAATCATACTAATCTTGCATAATCATATTAATATTGCATAACATCATACATGAAACTTGCATAACATCATATATAAAACTTGCATAATCATATTAATCTTGCATAACATCATACATAATACAAACTAGCAAGTCATATGAATCACAACCATATTCTCATAGCCCAAAGATAAGCATATCACAATTAAATTAAGAATTATCTTGTTAATGAATTCATACTCACAATGAATCGGATTAGAGATGAAGATAGTGTGTTCGTTGTCGTTTGAATCTTTGATTTGTAATTTCCTAAGCTTCAAGAAAAGATGAGCTACTCCAGCGGCATGACGGCTACGGTACCAATTTTATTTAGGTTTTAGAATGAGGCTTTGGAGTATTTATATAGGAGTTAGATTTATTTACAGCCATCAGATCACTCTAGAATCCATCTAGGCCTTAGAAACCAAGAAATGATGTCAACAGACCAACCAGAAATCGCCACCTAAGCCCTAAAACATAAAATTTCGTCGTAGACCATTTAGGGCTGACGAGACCAATTCCAAACCTCCTGAGTCGACCCTGGGGTCGACCCAGCGGGTCTCAGGTCGACCCATAAAATATGTCTGTTTGGTGTTTTTCCTTCCCGCTTCCGCTGTTTTGAATTTTTTTCTTAAATTTTAGGTTGAATTTTATTTTATATATATATATATATATATATATATATTTCTGTCTTCCTAACTAACCATTTTCACACTAAACTACTTTTTGAACCGCGTTCACACTAGGCCATTTTAAGCCATTCCCCTAATATAAAAATATGGCGCCGGCGGGGATCGAACTCTATACCTATTGTATGCAAGTCACATGTTCCAACCAAATGAGCTGCTAAGTATTTTGCTTACAAACCTTAGAACAATGCTAAACATTTATTCTTTTCTCATTCTTTTTTTTCCATGTTTTGCTGCAATATTTAATTTAAAGATATCCTTTTCATACGGAATCCAATTTACGCAAACTCTAACTCTATCTCAACCAGAATTCCGAGACGAACACAATGGCGCAACCCTTTTCCTTTAATTCTCAAATCTGAGATTAATTATTCTTTAATTTAGTTGATTTGATTATTCAAAATTTCAGGGTGTTACATTTACAGTGAAATCAAAAACCGTAATGCTTTAAAGTGCTATAGAATAGTTTAAAATAATTTCAGCCGTTACCTTTCAAAATTGTTCAAAACTAGGTTTTCGATTTATGACCAAAACGTGCAGCGATTCATCGATCAGTCTTCACCACGAGGAAGAGGGAGTAGAGAGATTCAGGCACAGGGTGGTGGGGTCCAATTTGACCTGGCCAGGAAGCGGCGGCGGCGGCTTGAAGTCTGTGACTTCGGGGACCCGTAACTCTTTGAATGTTGAACGAAATATCCAATCCCTACATGGATTTGAAGCTCGTCTCGAGCTCTTCAAAATCTTCAACTGGATCGAAGGCTATTGATGCATGTAGGAGGAGAAAACGAGGAGAGAAGGGATTGAACGTTTTCCACCTTCGTCGAGCTGATACAGGGAGAGAGAACGTTGTTCTGTCGAGATATGATTGGGCCAGGGATTTTTTATTCATATTTCTTTAAAATTCAAAAATACCCCTCTTTACATACTAACTCCAATCCAAACCCAACGAGTCTCGTCCCTAGCTAAATATCCCTATTCCGAACACAATGGGATATGTTTCGTAGGCTCATTCGACTGTTTGAGTCAGTTTCTCTTCAAATTAAAATATAAAACATTCAATATTCGATTTGAACGTACATTTCAATTTGCCGAGGCCACATATTGATTCTAAAAATTCCCGAAAAATAAATCAAGTTATGTTTTGATGATACGGTCCTAACAAAACTAGTTTCATCGAATTCTGAGACCGTTTGAAAAATGGCCCTTTTCTGGTCGATCCAATTTAATAGAAATCGACCAAACACATTTTCCTTTGCTATGCTCACATACTAGCTTCAAAAATTATGAAATTTGAAACCTAGCAATAATTTGACATCCCAGATCCAACAAATATGGTTTTTTCGAATTCGGAGGTCATTTGCAAAATAGCCATTTTCACGGGCTATATAAACTCTATAGCGACCTTTCTGAAAATTCATTTAGCCATAACTTTTGCTTCCCGCTATGAAACTTTGATTTTTCAGATTCGTTAGAAAGATATTCACTAACAGATTTAAATATTTTTGGTTTCACTAAAATCCATTTTATTTTCCACCCGGAACAGTCAGTCAAAGTTTGAATTCAAATTTTGAAACTGCTGCGCCATTTCAGGCCTTGTTTATAATTCAAAGTAATTATATTTATTTTCAAGCGTCGATTCAAACACCATTTTGGTCCTTATTATTTAAAATATTTATTTTAAATATTTAAAATCCACTAAAATAGCCAATTTAAAATTTTTAAACTGGTTCAGATTTTCCGGGTCGTTACACTGCCCGAGGTGGGTAGGTCGACCCTGAGGTCGGCCCCCGTAACACCCCGTGAATTCTATAACAGTAAGCTTCCCAAATTAAAGTGTAATTAATTCTAAATTAAATAATTAAGGGAAACGGGTTACGCCATTGTGTTCGTCTCGGAATTTTGCTTGAGATAGAGTCCGAGTTTGCGTGAATCGGACTCCGTATGAAGGAGTTATGACCTTCGGAAGTTTCAGAATAAAATTTAAAATTCTAACATCTCGGTTTCAAGTTCAATATTCGAAAAATAAGCTCAAACTGGGCTGGGCGGGAAAATTCCCGCCCAGGGACCAGGTCTACCATAGGGTCGACCATGGTGTCGGCCTAGTCACCCCAGGTCGACCATAGTGTCGACCTGGGTGTCGACCTGCCAGTCGACCTACCTGGTCGACCTGGCTAGCTGGGTCTGGCTCTGGCTCGAATTTCTGTGGCTCGGTGTGTCATTGGGGCTGACATGTCACCTCTTGATTGGCTCTTTGGACTTTATATGGTCTAGATTACTCCTGTCTTCATCTGATGGCTCAAAACAATCTAAAAATATATATATATACACCCTAAGTCTCAACTAAAATTCACACAAAAAAAATAAGATTGGAGTCGTCATGCTGCCAGGAAGAAATTGAGCGTAGCCGTCAAGAGAGAGGAGCTTAGATATGACTCAAATTAAGAAGAGAACTAAAGCTTAATCAAATTATTCAACGCAACGTTAATCTACCCAAAGGAACGCATCTCAATTTCAGAACTCAGAATCCAGAATTCAAGATTCTGCATTCGTTGTAAGTATAGTGATCTTTCAGAATATGAATAAAACTGTGATGTGATTCGATGTAAATGAAAATAGAATTGTGTTATTGTATAATAATGATATGAATTCTGTGTATTGTAATAATTCTGTCATGACTTGTGTATTGATATTTGTGGCATAAATTGATTGATGCAAGCCTATTGGACATTTATATATGAAAATAATAGCACTTGCAAGTTGTGGCAAAAACTAGTAATTGATCCCTTTATGTTTATGTCGATGGCATGGACTATATACATTCCCTAAGTCTAAGTTAAAACTTATGTAAACATGTTCTTGATTTGAGACCTTTTATGCCTACATGACTCAAAACCTATGAACACATTCTTATGTTTATTTGCAAGAATAATTGGATCTATGTTAAGTACCGTTTGGGTTACATAAACTATGCAAGTTTCATGTTGAAATAGGCTATATGATTAGATGTTAAAATTGGATATTTTGGTGAATATACAACATGTTAGTTTTGTGGTTGACATTATGCCAAGTTAAACATGTTTAAACCCGAGTTTGTATAAGCCTAAACTATGCCATTTCATATGAAACCTACTTAGTTATACTCTGATTTGAATGCAAGTTCACATGACCCATAATTTATGTTAGTTGAATCGCTAAATTGCAAGTTCATGCGCCACACACCTTTATGTATTGTAAAATATTACATGTTCTTGATTTCCCCTTTTCTCACGTTTATAAAGTTGGGCTGAATTGTGTCGAGCCCAACATTTGTTATAATGTTGCGAACGTACAAACGGGGGTAATAACGTTTGGTGTAAAGCATGAAAAATATATGTTGGCATGTTTGGCACATGCCAACGACAATGACATTTAAGCGGTATGAATTGTTATACCCAAGAATAAAGGACATGACATTTACATATAAAATTGAGAAGTGATAAAATACGTAAATTTAGAAAACACGGTATGCTTAACCCGAGGTTGGATTGAGTTGTGACGTAAACCTGCCCGGACCCGCCCGGCTGTCCAGTAGTCACAACAATACCTATCCAATGTGGGTGGTTAAGCATTGAGCCCAATAAGGACCCGAGGTTAGACTGAGTTACGGTGTAAACCTGCCCGGAACCGACCGGCACATCCAGTAACCGTAGCAATATCTGTCTAATGTGAGTGGTCGGTGCTTTAAGGGGCTAAGGACAGATGGTAGGGTTAAGTCAACTAAAAACACTTAACCAAATTCAACATGTTAACAAGAATTGATGGGTGAGGTTAGGTAAATACAGACACTTAACCACTTAACATGTTTGACTAGAAAACCCTAGTAACGAGGGACCCGTTTCAGCAGTAACCCAAGTTAGGTATCATGGTACCCTGAAACTAGGCACGGTGGGGCATGATTACTGGGCTGATTGTAAGCGGTTAAAGCGACGACGGTGGGTGCAACATTGTGGGTTCTAACGGAGTGCGGGCGTGCACACACTTCGGAGCAGACAAACAGGGCACTGGAGGCACCAGTAGTATAACCTATGCATTCTAAGGTCTGTGTCGGGTCGCCACCATGGGACTTGATACACCCCATGGTGGGGCCAGCATAGGTATCTAAAATTTCTGGGGGCCGTAAGACACAGATGATTATGCGAGTAGGAGCCGATCTTTAAAATAAGGAGATCACTTTACCCTCAGCATAGGGTGCATCTTTAGAAACGTGATCACTTTACCCTCAGCATAGGGTGCACATCTTTAGAAACGGGATCACTTTACCCTCAGCATAGGGTGCATCTTTAGAAAAGGGATCACTTCACCCTCAGCATAGGGTGCCAGTCGGAATAAATACAAGTAGGTGCAGAGATACAGTGTGGGTGCGATAGTACATTCGATTCTAAACGACACTTCCTTAGCTTGTGATACTTTCCTGTTTTCAGTTTATATCTATCATGCCCTTTTTCTTATTCACATACTGAAGAGTCACTAGATTTACTCAGGCTTTATGTCTGAATCTATTTTCTTTTCGTCTTCTTTTCTTTCGTTTCCCCCCCTCCAGGTCCACAGGGAGTAAACAACCCAGCTTAGTCAGACTCTTTGCAAGCTTCAAGACCGTAGATGTATGGTTTGGATCTCTTTTGCTCGGATTATGGCTTTGGATATCACTATGGGGATTTTTGTTACTTTATTTATGTTTTATGCTTCTTTAATAATCAAGACAGTAATGAGGTTGTAATGTTGGAAGTATTTTGAGACAATTATGGAAACGATTTGTATGAACATGTATTTATGAAATAAAAGCCTGTTTGTTTTCCGCTATTTAAAATATGTGTATTTATATCTTTCTTGTGTTTATCTGTGACTTTTACTTATAAACCTCCACCAAAGTTAAGGCATTCCCTTTGTGAGTGACCTTAACGGAGGTGGGGTGTTTCAACCCTCAGGTCGACCTATAGGGTAGGTCGACACTAAGGTCGACCCCCTGGTCGACCTGGCCTTGGAGCGGAAAATTTCCCGCCCTGCCCAGTTCTGAGTCTGAATTCGTTTTTGAATTGAAATTTGAATTTCTGGAATCTTCCGACAACCATAACTTTTTCATACGAAGTCCAATTTATGCAAACTCGGACTCTATCTTAACCAGAATTCCGAGACAAACACAATGGCATAATCCTTTTCCCTTGATTCTCACATTTAAAATTAATTATTCCTCAATTCGTTAGTTTATTGTTAACAGAAAACATGAGGTGTTACAGGAGTGGTAAATGCAAGAAGGGATGGATCACTCGAGGGAGGAGTAGAAACTGGGGCAAGAGGAACTGACATCAAAGTTGAATCGGTTACGATAGCTTTCTCATCATTGTCTTTTCAGCAGCAGGAGAAGGTGATGGTGAGATTAGACCTAAAGCAGATAAACAGTGAGAACGAAATGCGTACGTCTCAAGTGAAAGGCATAGGTATCATTATCAACCTTGTCATCCTTGCTTTGCTGCTCTGCTAAGTTTTCCTCAACATGGTGCTCCTCGAATGTTGTGTCTTTTTTCCTAGGAAGAAGCGGGAGGATTTGCTGAGGTTTGTGAACCAGGAGCTTCGGCGCTAGCAGGAAGAGTAGGGGAATCAACATTTGTTGCATCCCGAGCATGTCCTCTAGAAGTTTTAGCCTTATCACCTAGCAATTCCCGTTTTCCCCTTAGTATAATCTTTCCCTTAGCTAAGGCCTCACGGGATTCCTCGTCAGAGAGTTCCTCTAAAAGATCCTCCTCTCCGCGACCGCCTCCGTCGATCCTGAGTACTTCTTCCCAGACAAGAGCTAAAGTCTCAGCGAAATCCTTTCCCGAATAGTATAAACTACCACGGCCCATGACGCTGTAAACATAAAACTTGAATAAGGTATCTTCAGTCTTCGCTTTAACTTTTCTGTAAGCAGCCACGACTTTGGTTTTATCCTCTTTAAGGAACTTAACATTGGTAGTTAGTGCTTCAAGGGAAAGGCTTTGGGAATAAATCTTATGTTGTAGAGTCAGGTTCTCTTGTCGAAGAGTAGCAGAAGCACTTCTTTCTACATCCAGTTGGGACTCCGCAAGTTGCTGAGCAGATTGAGCTTCTAATTGGACTTGAGTCGTTAGTGTGCTTTCCCTCTATTTTGAAGCAGCAAGATCTTCTTTAAGCCTATTGATTTCAGCTTCTAGGCCAGCTACTTCCGCTTCCAGTTAAGAAGATGATGCAATAGTCTTTTCCTGATATTTTGTAACCTTGATCAATTCGGCCTTGTCATTTTCCAATGTGCCAATGCGATTAATGAAGATTCCATTGACTCTTTGAAGTTCATGTGCCAGGGCAAACCACTCGTTCAATTGTGTCTTAGCATGAGTTATAATCTTTTCTAGCTTAACCTCAAACTGATTCTTGGCTGTGTCAAACTGTGTAAACATACTACCCTTCAAGCCATCGAATTCCTCAAGAATATCTCACTTGTTAGAAGGATATATGTCTAGATTGAGACATGTTCCTCTCAGATTCCAGCCAAGAAATCGATCGGCAAGGCCAAAGTTAGCTGATCTAGGAATATAGCGAGGCCTGTACATGATTGCCTGAAGGTCGGCAGGAGTAGGAGTGACTGACGGAGAAGCCAGAAATACTTGAACTCCAGTAGTCTAAATATCCGGCATTGAGAGATCTGTCATTGGAAGCTTATATGATTTGTGGCGCTTCCGAGAGTTACCTTTGCCCTTATCACTCCTATCCCTCTTCTTTTGGGCTTTCTTCTTTCGCCTTTCCTCTTCTTTTCTCCTTTCATTAGCTGCTAACATATCAATATGATCATGCCTCCACTTCCTTTGTTGCTCAGTTTCAATAAGATCAACAATCTGTTGAGGCCGATAAGCAGGTTGTGAACATTGTGAATATTTTGAATGTTGAGAAGGCCGAGGTTTGATAAATTTTTTGGGATTGAATTGCTGGGAGCTAAGTTCAAAGATATCTGCAAGTGAGTGCTTCATTCCTGAACCTGGAAAATGCAAAGAGCAAGATTTTGGTACTTGAATTGGAAAGTACTAAGGTAAAGTAAAAAGAGCTTATGCATAGCATTGTAAATGTATGGCATAAGTAAAGAATCTGTGACGGCCGGGAATTTCGCTCGATCCGAATCAGTCGTTAAACCGATCTAGACCGTTCGAAACCCCTGATCGTTTGGGAACAGGACAAATTTGAACGCAGACGGAAGAACATTTCATTGTTATTACAACAATTCCATCAGATACAAGAATATACAGAATATAATTGAATAAATTACATTCGATAAATATCAGAGATTACAATAAATTACATAGCAGCGGAAAATAATACAAAGCACAACTGAAAGTAATACACGGATACAGAGCTTTCCGGGTATCGTTCCAGCTGTAAATCAGGATCTTGTGAATATAAATCTGCAAAACCAAAACTACTAGCTACCCGTGCGGAAAATAGGGGCACCCAGAGTTTAGGTTAAAACAATAAACTCTAGGTCAGTCATGTGACTGGTGTGAGAACTAAAACAGTTATTTAAAACTTTACTTTAAAAGAGAGTAATTCAAGGGACCACGCCGTATAACACGGAACGGGTTTCCTCCCAAGAATACCAGTGCATAGAATAAACAGCGCAATGCTTTTTCGAAAAATGAAGCTATTATAAGACCCAGGTCCCATCACACAATGCAACGCAAGCCGGAGGATAGGGTTTTCCCTTATAATAGCCAAACATGCTTGATACGTTTAAAACAAATCATTTGATACTATAATAAGTGTATAGTGTCAAAACAATTTCAATCATAAATATAAATCATAGACGACATAAGTGCCCCATACCACTATGTAGCCATACTAGGCTCTACAAATAAAGTCGAAATACACGTATTGGAAATTGGGTTTCCGTCATGAGTCGAGGCAAGGGGCAAGCTCCTCTCCGCTTTCGAGACACTCTAGCAAATGTCCCAGGACTACACACTCTGGGCAATCCTGGATCTTCAGGGCCGATCCTCACTTACGTTAGAGGATTAGTTATGCCTGAACACACGTTTCCCGGTCCTTACAGACCTAAAATCGAGGCGCCTCATCCAACAACCACAAAGGTGAAAAGTATATAAATGTCAGGGCTGGTAAGTCACTGACACCACCAAAGCTAGAAAGAAGCGTCGTGCTCTCCCTGTAGTCCGTATCCCGTTTTTGACTCATACCGAGGTGTGAGGCTCGCGAATACACATTATACACAAAGCTGCCACGTAGGTCGTGCTTTGATCATCGACCACAAGACTCTGCTTTTCAACAGAAGCCTTGATCCATGCAACTCAGCGTGCCACACAGGCAGTTCATGCCATGCGATTGATATCCATCGATATATAACCTCTAAGCTCGTACGTCTCAGAGAAGGGCGTTAAGCAAGAGAATAAATTCTCCGCCGCCAAACAGATGTATATTTAACAGAAATCAATCAACATAGAATAAAATCCAATGTCTGACACACAATCCATTTACAAGTTCGTTCTGGGTATGAACGAAACCGGAGGCACTTTCCTCGCATATCCATCGATCTCCAAGTACGTCTGGACGATCACTAACTGATTCCCTAATCTTGGGTGTACTGCCCAATCAAGATCATCAGTAATCACCCAAACGATGTGAAGACTTCCGGTCTTCAACCACCGTCTTCATCATCGACTTATCGTCGAATCGGTCATTCAAATTGGGTATAAACCCGGTCTTTCCGAACAATCCGCGTATATTAAAACAAATGTTACACAAACACAACATACGCCTCATTCCAATTCAGCAGCCACTTACCGTAAATCAGCTAGAGAACAATTTCCCAAATATTAACCCCGAAGGCCGAAACCAACATCAGATCAATACCCAGGAAACCATTCTTCTTAGCTAACTTACAGTTAGTTTCTAAATTTCAATTCTTAGGGAAAGGTTCCCATTAATTTTATCCAAGATAAATTCTTTAAAATTTATCCTTTAATCTTCCTTTGGATGTCATTTCAAACCAAATTATGGTTTTCCAAACTAGTCGGGATTAGCGAACCATACCGAAGTAATTATTTATTTTATTTCCCAATCCCAACCTATTCATCCCATGAAGCAAAACTGGTAATACTCCATATCTAACACCACGGTGTTATCGGTAAAATTAATTACCATTTCACGTTCAAATCTAATTAAAGATTTGACTATCGTTTAGGAGCAAAACTGGTGATACTCCATTCTCGCTCAATTTCTAAATTTGATAATTTAGGTTATCAATTCACATTTCAATCTAATTGCAGATTCATTAAAACTCCTTTTACTGGGTTAAAGAACTAATGTCATTTAAAACACAGTCACGATAAACCCAAATTACATTCTATTTATTATCGGGTTAAAGAACAAGTGTTATTTAAAACACTGTTCACGATAAAACCACAAATCACTTCTAATTTAATTTCAATCAAATATATTAGAAATTCCAATTATTTAAAACCGCTTTTTAAATCCAATTTATTTATTTAAAAATAGTTGGGTTTTAATTTTAGTTCGAAACTAGTTCATTTCGATAAAAATCTATTTTTATCTTTTCAAATATGGAGTTTTTCATCCCAATTTTTCCCCAAATCATTTCTTATGATTTTACACAAATTATTACTATTTTTAATAATTTTATCAAGGCCCGTACAGTCGATTTCCAACAACGGCCATCGAACTGCACCTATAGCGACCTTTTTCGAATTTGATTTGGACGTTTCTCCAAATCCAACCGTTAGATTTCAAATTTCTAATATTCGTTAGAAAGCTCTTTTCGATACGAACCCAACAGTTCCAGTTTTAGGAGAATCCGACGGTCGTATCTCCCGTAATGTCCGTTTGAAATAAATGGTCGAAATTCACGAACTACCGCGGCGCGGCGCATTCTATTCAGGCCATTATATTATATATATAATATATATTTCGTCGATTTCCTTTTAAAATGAATTTTATAAATAGTTTTAAATTCGTTTCAAAAACAATTTCAACTTCCATTTCAATTCAAATCAAAATTGAATTTTTCCTTATAAATTCGTTTTAAAATTCATTTCTATTCAATTCAAATTGGTTTTCTGTTCAATTCAATTCAAATTGGTTTTCTATAAGATTCAATTCAAATTGGTTTTCTATTTGATTCAATTCAAATTGGCTTTCTATTCGATTCAATTCAAATTGGTTTTCTTATTCAAATCAATTCGAATTCGTTATATATTCAATTCAATTCAATTTTCAATTCTAAATATTCGATTTCGAAATCACCTTTAAATATTCATTTTAAAATGAATAAAATCGATATAAATATCGTTCATGTCAAAATGGCGTCAATCTAATCAACATGGCTTCATATATTTCTATTTTCAAATATTCTATTCAACAAATGAATATTTATTTTTGTCAACACACGACTAGTCTCAACGAATGAGTACTGTCCACGTGTGACTATTTTTGTTAATTAATATATTTTATAAAAATTAGGATATCTATCGTTTGATATCAAATCAAACTCCAACCGTAAATTAGCAAGAGAACGATTCCCTAAATATTAACCCCGAAGGCCGAAACCAACATCAGATCAATATCCAGGAGACCACTCATCTTATCTATCTTCCAGTTAATTTCTGATTTCATATATGATAAAGATGTAAATTTTATTATTAAAATATTTCGTTCAACACATGACTAATCTCAACGGATGAGTACAGTCAACACATGAACCTTTATTTTATAATATTCTTTATTTTCCCGATTGGAATGAGGCCCAATCAATTACCATATAAAGTTAATTATATGGATTCTCATACATCACACGTATATAATAGCATTGAAAAATAATCAACCATCAACCAAAGTGCACTACACTGTATAAGCATCGAATATAGACATCTGACGCTTATAACAGTCTGTCAATCAATCGATCGACATATTTAATCAATCAGGATGAGTGAATTTCAAATTTCATCCCAACACCCGTGTGGGGTTTCAAACAATCAAACACAGATTTTAGTTGTGCAGTTGGGCGATGTGTAAAATTTATCGACCCAATCAATATCAGTCAAATCAGTTTATATAAACAAATCGGCCGATTTGTTTATAGATATTTATTTATTCACTTTCACGTTAAAAATTATATTTTTAACGACCAAAATATTTTATTCAAACTATGAATATTATATTCGGTTCATTTATTCAATAAAATGATATCTTTATTTTTCTAACTTATTTTAGAAAATTTAGGCGGCATAACGGCACGATACTAGAAACGGGACAAGGCCTAGCCTTATCCCCGGTCTAGTGAAGGCCCACGCCATTCACACATCAATCAAATCCATTCCAATTCACCAAACAATTCAAATTCAAATCAAACAATCTAACCAATCTATGCAACCAAACAAACAAGTCCATGGTCTGTGGACGATTGTGTCGGGTGCTACTAAACACCGTCTGCATCCTAGTATATATATATATAACTAGAAAAAGAAATTTAGAGTGAGAAGTTCACACCGATAGCTATCCAATACCACGACTCTTCATTGATAGAAATCTTCATCGTTCTCGCCTTTTTGTCACCTTCGTTGCCCGTATTCTCTACATATGTAAAAATCGAATTTTTACTTCGCTATTCTATATATAAAAATCGAATTTTTACTTTGCTATTCAATATATAAAAATCGAATTTTTACTATGCTATTCAATATATAAAAATCGAATTTTTACTATGCTACTCAATATATAAAAATCGAATTTTTACTATGCTATTCAATATATAAAAATCGAATTTTTACTTTGCTATTCAATATATAAAAATCGAATTTTTACTTTGCTATTCAATATATAAAAATCGAATTTTTACTTTTAAAAATTTAAACTATATACTATATAAAAATAAAAATCTAATTTCAGTTTTAAAATAACTAATTACCTAAATTGGTGAAGACAAGAAAATCGAAATAAAAGAAAAGAAAGGGCTCACAGTTGAAATCTGGAGGAGGAGGGGGTCTTCCTTGCTGACGTCGGATTGGTGGAGGGGGGTGCGCTCGCTGAGGTGGCGCCGGAGTTTGGCGTTCGCCGGTCGGTTCAGGTGGCAATTGCGGCGGGTTAGGGCTTGGTGCGGTCTTCGTTCAAGGAGGAGAGAGAGGACAGGGAAGGGGGAGCCAGCGACCGTCGATGAAGGCGGCGCCCCTCCGTTGGTGGCACGATGGACTGCGAGGGGGGCGACGGGATTCGAAGTCGTGTGTTTTTTTCTTTTGATTTCATATTTGTGAAGAACGGGGGGGGAGGGGGGCAGAAGTTATAGATAATAGGGAGAGAGATGTATTTATTGTTTAATTTTTTTATTTTTCCACCAAAAAGCAACTTTTATTTTCGACCTCAAAACGAGGCCCACCGCCAGTCGTCCATAGCGTATTACCCCCATTCCGAACACAATGGGATATGTATCGCAAGCTGATTCGATCGTTTCGATCAGTTTTTGTTGAAATCAACATATAACTCTATATATTGAATTTGAACGCGCATTTCAATTTACTGGGGTCACATACGAACTCTAAAAATTGCAGAAAAATATTTTCTAGCTTCGTATTGACGATACGGTCCTAACAAAACTAGTTTCGTCGAATTCTCAGACCGTTGGAAACATGGCTATTTTCCAGTCGATTAAAATCAATTGAAACTGGTCAAACGCGTTTTCCTTTGCCACGCTCACATATTGATTCGAAAAATTATGAAATTTGGAATCTAGTAATAACTTGACATCACGGATCCAACTAAAGTGGTTTCGTCGAAATCCGAGGTCGTTTGCAAAATGTCTATTTTTAAGGGCCTGAATTCCATAGAGACTATTCAGAATTTTCAAATAGACATAGCTTTTGATTCCCGCTATGAAATTTTGATTTTTCGGATTCGTTGGAAAGATATTCTCAATTAGATCCTAATGTTTTTGGTTTCACTAAAATCAGGATTGTTTTGCACCCGGTACATTCAATTGAAGTTTGAAATCGAATTATCGAACTACCGTGCCATTTTCAATTTTATTTATAATTATATATAATTATATATAATTATTTATATTCTAACGACGACGTATATAATATATACGTTCTAATTATATTCAAAATAAATTTCTAGTCGGTATTATTTAAAATAATCCATTTTAAATATTAAAAATTCGCTAAAATTGCCAAAATAAAAATTTTAAACTGGATCAGAATTTCGGGTTGTTACAATCTCCCCCACTTAAAACTTTTCGTCCCCGAAAAGGAACAAAGTCGAAAGTGGTTTGATTAATCAACTCTACGTTCGATCTGGCTTCCATTCTCCAACTTTTCAGTTTCTGAGAATTTTCAAATTCTTCAAAAATTTGGCTAACACCCTAAATTTTCGAAAAATTTCGCCATAACCTCCCCTGCACCGGGAGCCACGGAAAAATCCCGAAATTGCCATATAGGCCTTCTGATCTCAAAAAGAAAAAGCCAAGCGGCTAGCCAATAGGCTCATAAAATCATCATCACCCAAACAAAACAGTAAATTATAGTAAATTTGTACCTATTTGTCGGGCAAACAAATTTTATTCTCTGCTCTAGCCTCCTTGCTATGACCTGTTCAATGTAAGTGCATGTATATGCAAGCAAATGCGACCAATTTTCGATACAATTCAATGTTTGGTTCAATTAGGCATAATGGTTCAAAATTATCAAACAATTAAACAAACAACACAAACATCAATCAATTAGTGAATTAACGTTTCAAATTCATAATTTTGATATATATACAAAAAAAATCATGTTTTTGATGCCAATTCACAATAAATAAATTCTAGCTATATTAGTTTTGGTTCTCACACCAGTCTAATGGAAATATATAGAAATCACACCTTCGAAACACGAACATAAATATTGATGATGCCATGGTCATTATCAACATCATCCCCGGGCGACTAGAACGTGATTCTATATCTATCCAGTATATTAAAAATTCGAATATACGTTCATGACGCGTATATGCAAAACCTTTATATACTAGATTGTCCAAATCAATATAAATAAATATTCAAATACGTCTAAAGCGATTTAAATTTCAAAACAAAATTGTTTTCATTTGAAAAATATACTCTTCACACTCATTCTAGGATACTACTGATCCTATCTCTAACGAGTCATTCTAATTGGATATTACTAACCCAATATCTGATGAATTCTTTCGTATGGTTCTAATGTGCCTTGTTCTCGAGCTCTGTAAACCAAAGCTCTGATACCAAATGTGACGGCAAGGAATTTCGCTCGATCCGAATCAGTCGTTAAACCGATCTAGACCGTTCGAAACCCCTGATCGTTTGAGAACAGGACAAATTTGAACGCAGACGGAAGAACATTTCATTGTTATTACAATAATTCCATCAGATACAAGAATATACAGAATATAATTGAATAAATTACATTCGATAAATATCAGAGATTACAATAAATTACATAGCAGCGGAAAATAATACAAAGCACAACTGAAAGTAATACACGGATACAGAGCTTTCCGGGTATCGTTCCAGCTGTAAATCAGGATCCTGTGAATATAAATCTGCAAAACCAAAACTACTAGCTGCCCGTGCGAAAAATAGGGGCACCCAGAGTTTAGGTTAAAACAATAAACTCCAGGTCAGTCATGTGACTGGTGTGAGAACTAAAACAGTTATTTAAAACTTTACTTTAAAAGAGAGTAATTCAAGGGACCACGCCGTATAACACGGAACGGGTTTCCTCCCAAGAATACCAGTGCATAGAATAAACAGCGTAGTGCTTTTTCGAAAAATGAAGCTATTATAAGACCCAGGTCCCATCACACAATGCAACGCAAGCCGGAGGATAGGGTTTTCCCTTATAATAGCCAAACATGCTTGATACGTTTAAAACAAATCATTTGATACTATAATAAGTGTATAGTGTCAAAACAATTTCAATCATAAATATAAATCATAGACGGCATAATGCCCCATACCACTATGTCGCCATACTAGGCTCTACAAATAAAGCCGAAATACACGTATTGGAAATTGGGTTTCCATCATGAGTCGAGGCAAGGGGCAAGCTCCTCTCCGCTTTCGAGACACTCTAGCAAACGTCCCAGGACTACACACTCTGGGCAATCCTGGATCTTCAGGGCCGGTCCTCACTTACGTTAGAGGATTAGTTATGCCTGAACACACGTTTCCCGGTCCTTACAGACCTAAAATCGAGGCGCCTCATCCAACAACCACAAAGGTGAAAAGTATATAAATGTCAGGGCTGGTAAGTCACTGACACCACCAAAGCTAGAAAGAAACGTCGTGCTCTCCCTGTAGTCCGTATCGCTTTTTTGACTCATACCGAGGTGTGAGGCTCGCGAATTCACGTTATACACAAAGCTGCCACGTAGGCCGTGCTTTGATCATCGACCACAAGACTCTGCTTTTCAACAGAAGCCTTGATCCATGCAACTCAGCGTGCCACACAGGCAGTTCATGCCATGCGATTGATATCTATCGATATATAACCTCTAAGCTCGTACGTCTCAGAGAAGGGCGTTAAGCAAGAGAATACATTCTCCACCGCCAAACAGATGTATATTTAACAAAAATGAATCAACACAGAATAAAATCCAATGTCGGACACACAATCCATTTACAAGTTCGTTCTGGGTCTGAACGAAACCGGAGGCACTTTCCTCGCATATCCATCGATCTCCAAGTACGTCTGGACGATCACCAACTGATCCCCTCATCTTGGGTGTACAGCCCAATCAAGATCATCAGTAATCACCCAAACGATGTGAAGACTTCCGGTCTTCAACCACCATCTTCATCTTCGACTTATCGTCGAATCGGTCATTCAAAATGGGTATAAACCCGGTCTTTCCGAACAATCCGCGTATATTAAAACAAATGTTACACAAACACAACATACGCCTCATTCCAATTCAGCAGCCACTTACCGTAAATCAGCAAGAGAACAATTTCCCAAATATTAACCCCGAAGGCCGAAACCAACATCAGATCAATACCCAGGAAACCATTCTTCTTAGCTAACTTACAGTTAGTTTCTAAATTTCAATTCTTAGGGAAAGGTTCCCATTAATTTTATCCAAGATAAATTCTTAAAAATTTATCCTTTAATCTTCCTTTGGATGTCATTTCAAACCAAATTATGGTTTTCCAAACTAGTCGGGATTAGCGAACCATACCGAAGTAATTATTTATTTTATTTCCCAATCCCAACCTATTCATCCCATGAAGCAAAACTGGTAATACTCCATAACTAACACCACGGTGTTATCGGTAAAATTAATTACCATTTCACGTTCAAATCTAATTAAAGATCTGACTATCGTTTTGGAGCAAAACTGGTGATACTCCATTCTCGCTCAATTTCTAAATTTGATAATTTGGATTATCAATTCACATTTCAATCTAATTGCAGATTCATTAAAATTCCTTTTACTGGGTTAAAGAACTAATGTCATTTAAAACACAGTTCACGATAAACCCAAATTAAATTCTATTTATTATCGGGTTAAAGAACAAGTGTTATTTAAAACACTATTCACGATAAACCCACAAATCCCTTCTAATTTAATTTCAATCAAATATATTAGAAATTATGATTATTTAAAACCCCTTTTTAAATCCAATTTATTTATTTAAAAATAGTTGGGTTTTAATTTTAGTTCAAAACTAGTTCATTTCGATATAAATCTATTTTTATCTTTTCAAATATGGAGTTTTTCATCCCAATTTTTCCCCAAATCATTTCTTATGATTTTACACAAATTATTACTATTTTTAATAATTTTATCAAGGCCCATACAGTCGATTTCCAACAACGGCCATCGAACTGCACCTATAGCGACCTTTTTCGAATTTGATTTGGACATTTCTCCAAATCCAACCATTAGATTTCAAATTTCTAACATTCGTTAGAAAGCTCTTTTCGATACGAACCCAACGGTTCCGGTTTTAGGAGAATCCGACGGTCGGATCTCCCGTAATGTCCGTTTGAAATAAATGGTCGAAATTCACGAACTGCCATGGCGCGGCGCGTTCTATTCAGGCCATTATATTATATATATAATATATATAATATATATTTCGTCGATTTCCTTTTAAAACGAATTTTATAAATAGTTTTAAATTCGTTTCAAAAACAATTTCAACTTCCATTTCAATTCAAATCAAAATTGAATTTTTCCTTATAAATTCGTTTTAAAATTCATTTCTATTCAATTCAAATTGGTTTTCTATTCGATTCAATTCAAATTGGTTTTCTATTCGATTCAATTCAAATTGGTTTTCTATTCGATTCAATTCAAATTGATTTTCTATTCGATTCAATTCAAATTGGTTTTCTTATTCAAATCAATTCGAATTCGTTATATATTCAATTCAATTCAATTTTCAATTCAAAATATTCGATTTCGAAATCACCTTTCAATATTCATTTTAAAATGAATAAAATCGATATAAATATCGTTCACGTCAAAATGGCGTCAATCTAATCAACACGGCTTCATATATTTCTATTTTCAAATATTCTATTCAACAAATGAATATTTATTTTTGTCAACACATGACTAATCTCAACGAATGAGTACTGTCCACGTGTGACTATTTTTGTTAATTAATATATTTTATAAAAATTAGGATAACTATCTTTTGATATCAAATCAGACTCCAACCGTAAATTAGTAAGAGAACGATTCCCTAAATATTAACCCCGAAGGCCGAAACCAACATCAGATCAATATCCAGGAGACCACTCATCTTATCTATCTTCCAGTTAATTTCTGATTTCATATATGATAAAGATGTAAATTTTATTATTAAAATATTTCGTTCAACACATGACTAATCTCAACGGATGAGTACAGTCAACACATGAACCTTTATTTTATAATATTCTTTATTTTCCCGATTGGAATGAGGCCCAATCAATTACCATATATAGTTAATTATATGGATTCTCATACATCACACGTATATAATAGCATTGAAAAATAATCAACCATCAACCAAAGTGCACTACACTGTATAAGCATCGAATATAGACATCTAATGCTTATAACAGTCTGTCAATCAATCGATCGACATATTTAATCAATCAGGATGAGTGAATTTCTAATTTCATCCCAACACCCGTGTGGGGTTTCTACAATCAAACACAGATTTTAGTTGTGCAGTTGGGCGATGTGTAAAATTTATCGACCCAATCAATATCAGTCAAATCAGTGTATATAAACAAATCGGCCGATTTGTTTATAGATATTTATTTATTCACTTTCACGTTAAAAATTATATTTTTAACGACCAAAATATTTCATTCAAACTATGAATATTCTATTCGGTTCATTTATTCAATAAAATGATATCTTTATTTTTCTAACTTATTTTAGAAAATTTCGGCGGCATAACAACACGATACTAGAAACGGGACAAGGCCTAGCCTTATCCCCGGTCTAGTGAAGGCCCACGCCATTCACACATCAATCAAATCCATTCCAATTCACCAAACAATTCAAATTCAAATCAGACAATCTAACCAATCTATGCAACCAAACAAACAAGTCCATGGTCTGTGGACGATTGTGTCGGGTGCTACTAAACACCGTCTGCATCCTAGTATATATATAACTAGAAAAAGAAATTTAGAGTGAGAAGTTCTCACCGATAGCTATCCAATACCACGACTCTTCATTGATAGAAATCTTCATCATTCTCGCCTTTTTGTCACCTTCGTTGCCCGTATTCTCTACATATGTAAAAATCGAATTTTTACTTCGCTATTCTATATATAAAAATCGAATTTTTACTTTGCTATTCAATATATAAAAATCGAATTTTTACTATGCTATTCAATATATAAAAATCAAATTTTTACTATGCTATTCAATATATAAAATCGAATTTTTACTATGCTATTCAATATATAAAAATCGAATTTTTACTTTGCTATTCAATATATAAAAATAGAATTTTTACTTTGCTATTCAATATATAAAAATCGAATTTTTACTTTGCTATTCAATATTTAAAAATCAAATTTTTACTTTTAAAAATTTAAACTATATACAATATAAAAATAAAAATCTAATTTCAGTTTTAAAATAACTAATTACCTAAATAGGTGAAGACAAGAAAATCGAAATAAAAGAAAAGAAAGGGCTCATAGTTGAAATCTGGAGGAGGGGGGGTCTTCCTTGTTGACGTCGGATTGGTGGAGGGGGGTGCGCTCGCTGAGGTGGCGCCGGAGTTTGGCGTTCGTCGGTCGGTTCAGGTGGCGATTGCGGCGGGTTTGGGCTTGGTGCGGTCTTCGTTCAAGGAGGAGAGAGGACATGGAAGGGGGGCCAGCGACCGTCGATGAAGGCAGCGCCCCTCCGTTGGTGGCGCGATGGACTACGGGGGGGGGGGGGGGGGGGGCGACGGGATTCGAGGTCGTGTTTTTATTTATTTATGATTTGTTAAGAACGGGGGGCAGAAGTTATAGATAATAGGGAGAGAGATGGATTAATTATTTTATTTTTTCACCAAAAAGAAACTTTTATTTTCGACCTCAAAACGAGGCCCACCGCCTGTCGTCCATAGCGTATTACCCCCATTCCGAACACAATGGGATATGTATCGCAAGCTGATTCGATCGTTTCGATCAGTTTTTGTTGAAATCAACATATAACTCTATATATTGAATTTGAACGCGTATTTCAATTTACTGGGGTCACATACGAACTCTAAAAATTGCAGAAAAATATTTTCTAGCTTCGTATTGATGATACGGTCCTAACAAAACTAGTTTCGTCGAATTCTGAGACCGTTGGAAAAATGGCTATTTTCCAGTCGATTAAAATCAATTGAAACTGGTCAAACGCGTTTTCCTTTGCCATGCTCACATATTTATTCGAAAAATTATGAAATTTGGAATCTAGCAATAACTTGACATCACAGATCCAACAAAAGTGGTTTCATCGAAATCCGAGGTCGTTTGCAAAATGTCTATTTTTAAGGGCCTGAATTCCATAGCGACTATTCAGAATTTTCAACTAGACATAGCTTTTGATTCCCGCTATGAAATTTTGATTTTTCGGATTCGTTGGAAAGATATTCTCTATTAGATCCTAATGTTTTTTGTTTCACTAAAATCCGGATTGTTTTGCACCCGGTACATTCAATTGAAGTTTGAAATCGAATTATCGAACTACCGCGCCATTTTCAATTCTATTTATAATTATATATAATTATTTATATTCTAACGACGACGTATATAATATATACGTTCTAATTATATTCAAAATAAATTTCTCATTGATATTATTTAAAATAATCCATTTTAAATATTCAAAATTCGCTAAAATTGCCAAAATAAAAATTTTAAACTGGCTCAGAATTTCGGGTTGTTACAATCTCCCCCACTTAAAACTTTTCGTCCCCGAAAAGGAACAAAGTCGAAAGTGGTTTGATTAATCAACTCTACGTTCGATCTGGCTTCCATTCTCCAACTTTTCAGTTTCTGAGAATTTTCAAATTCTTCAAAAATTTGGCTAACACCCTAAATTTTCGAAAAATTTCGCCATAACCTTTTCTGCACCGGGAGCCACAGGAAAATCCCGAAATTGCCATATAGGCCTTCTGATCACAAAAAGAAAAAGAAAAGGCCAAGCGGCTAGCCAATAGGCTCATAAAATCATCATCACCCAAACAAAACAGTAAATTATAGTAAATATGTACCTATTTGTCGGGCAAACAAATTTTATTCTCTGCTCTAGCCTCCTTGTGTAACGACCCAGAAAATCTGAACCAATTTAATTTTTTTTAATTGGCTAAAATAATGGATTTTAAACATTTAAAATAAATATTTTAAATAATGGCAATGAAAACTGAGTTTGAATCGACATTTGAAAACGAATATAATTAATTATAATTATATAAAGAATTGAAAATGGTGCGGTAGTTCGATAATTCGATTTCAAACTTCAATTGAATATACCGGGTGCAAAACAATCCGGATTTTAGTGAAACCAAAAACATTAGGATCTAATTGATGATATCTTTCCAACGAATCCGACCAATTGAAATTTGATAGCGGGAATCAAAAGATATGTCCAGTTGAAAATTCTGAATAGTCGCTATGGAATTCAGGCCCTTAAAAATGGACATTTTGCAAACGACCTCGGATTTCGACGAAACCACTTTTGTTGGATCCGCAGTGTCAAGTTATTGCTAGGTTTCAAATTCCATAATTTTTCGAATCAATATGTGTGCGTGGCAAAAGAAAACGCGTTTGACTAGTTTCAGTTGATTTTAATCGACTGGAAATTGGCCATTTTTCAAACGGTCTCAGAATTCGACGAAACTAGTTTTGTTAGGACCGTATCGTCAATACGAAGCTAGAAAATATTTTTCGGGAATTTTTCTAGTTAGTATGTGGCCCCGGTAATTTGAAATGTACGTTTAAAATTCAATATAGTGATTTAAATGAAAATTCAACGGAAACTGATTATAACAATAAAATCAGTTTGCGATACATATCCCATTGTGTTCGGAATGGGGGTTAAACGCTATGGACGACAGGCGGTGGGCCTCGTTTCGAGGTCGTGGGTAAAAGTCAACTTTATGCAATTAAATTAATTAATAAAATAAAAAAATATATATTATATATTTCCCTCCCTCCCTTTATCCTTCTTTCTGCCCCCCCCCCCCCCGATTTCATTAATCAGAAAAAAAAAAAGAAGGACGGAGCAGCAGCGACGCCACCGCCCTGACGACCGCCGAACCCCCCCTACCACGCGCCGATCCCGCTCCTCCCCCTCGCGACGCAGCCGCCTTCCCCGTTCGAGACCTCGAAGCCGCCTCCCCCGTTCGAAACCCTAGCGCCGCCCCCCTAGAAGCCAGCTCCGACGAAGACGACCCCCCCCCTTCCTCGATCCGTGAACGCGAAGCACCCCCCCTTCTTCGCAGCACAGTAAGTTTTTATTTTTATTTTATTTTTATTTTTATTTTAATTCTGATTTTATTTTCGTAATAAAAGAATACTGTTTTTTTTTAGTTTAAATACTGTTTGTTTTTTTTAGGTTTTAAAACCGATTTTTAAAAGCATTTAAAAACTGATTTTTAAAGGATGAAAAACTGATTTTTAAAGAATGTAAAACCGATTTTTAAAAGCATTTAAAAACTGATTTTTAAAAGATGAAAAACAGATTTTTAAAATGTAAAACCGATTTTTAAAAGCATTTAAAAACTGATTTTTAAAGGATGAAAAACTGATTTTTAAAGATGAAAAACAGATTTTTAAAATGTAAAACCGATTTTTAAAAGCATTTAAAAACTGATTTTTTAAGGATTTAAAACTGAATTTTCTTAAAGGATTCAAAACTGAATTTTTTTAAAAGCATTTAAAAACTGATTTTGAAAAGGTTTTAAAAACTGATTTTATTTTAAGATTTTAAAAAGAAAAAGATTTAAATTTTAAATAGAAAAAGGTTTAAACTTTAAATAGAAAAAGGTTTGAATTTAAAATAGAAAAGATTTGAACTTGGAAAAAAAATAAAGATTATATTTTTAAAATAGAAAAGACGGAATTTTTATAAAGTAGAAGAAGTAAGATATGATTTTTATATTTTTAAAGTAATAAAAATATAATCTTTACATCATAGAAATATTAAAAATATAATCTTTATTTTTGAAAAGGCGGAATTTATATTTTTTGAAATTCGATTTTTATATATTGAATAACATAGTAAAAATTCGATTTCTACATATGTAGAGAATACGGGCGAAAGCGACATAAGGCGAGATTGGCGAAGATTTTATGCAAAGAAGAGTCGTGGGATTGAATTAGCTATTTGGTGAGATTTCTGATTCAAAAATATATATATATGTTGAAATTAAAGTGAATTGCTATATATATATATATATATATATATATATATATATATACGCCCCTCGTCCACAAACCATGGACGATATTTATTGGTTGAAATTGTTGTGAAAATTGATTGATAGCGAATGATTGTTTGGGATTGTTTGTGATTGATATTGGTTGATTGTGGTTGAAAAATACCCATTTGTGGTTGAGAAATATTTGGTTGAAACCACATAGGATTAGTTTGTGGAAATGGAATAAATATATATACATGCCGCCTGCGTGCGAACTAGATGCATGATCCCCATTGTCAAAAACCGCGAGGTTTTAAGGTAGAGCGAGGAGCCGTACTAGGGACGGTCCCGGTTTTAACTACCCTGCCGTTATGCTGTCGAAATTTTGAATAATATTCGTATGTTTGAATTATTTTCATATGCTTAAACTATATTTATTCATTGAATAGAAAACATTCATGTGTTGAATTGATATTCATTCGTTGATTAGAAATTCATGTGTTGAATGGTATTCATATTTTGAAATAAATTGTTAGATAATAAAAATCACATTTTTATCTATATATAGAAACTATAGAAAACATTCATGTGTTGAATTGATATTCATTCGTTGATTAGAAATTCATGTGTTGAATGGTATTCATATTTTGAAATAAATTATTTGATAATAAAAATCACCTTTTATCGACTATATGAACTGTGTAAAATAATCTCGTTTTAAAAGAAATTTTTTTATGATAAAAATCCTATTTTTATCACCTATATGAACTATATAGAAAAATAGTGTTTTGAAATGAATTATTTTACAATAAAAATCACATCTTTATTGTATGCATAAATCGTTGAAATGTGAAGTGTTAAAAATAGCCACTTGTTCAAAATAAACATATATGAGTTGAAATATTCATTAATTAGCTAATGAAATGATTTGCACCTATTTATGTAACATTAGAATGAATGGTGTTTTTAAACCCAATAGAAATCAAATATGAAGTTGAATAGAAAATGATAAATGATAAGAACTGTATATATATGTACATGCATATTCATTGAACAGGTTATAGCAAAGGGGCTAGAGAAGAGGAATAAAATTTTGTGCCCGACAAATAGGTACACATTTACTGTTTTGTTTGGGTGATGATTTTATGAGCCTGTTGGCTAGCCGCTTGGCTTTTTCTTTTTCTTTTTGAGATTTGAAGGACCGGGAAAGCTATTTGCGATTTCCCGATGCTCCCGGTGCAGGGGAGGTTATGGCGAAATTTTCCAAAATTTTAAGGTGTTAGAAAAATATTTGAAGTGAAAACGATATGGAAATCATTGAATGAACTATATTTATATAAATATATAAATATAAATAAAATTAAAACGAAACGAAGCCGTGCAGTTCGTATTTTGAAACCGTGTTTTCAAACAACTAGTACGGGAAATCCGACCATTGGATTTTCCCGAAACCTCAACCGTCGGGTTCGCCTTGGAATAATCTTTCCAACAGCACCAACCTTGTAAAGATCCAACGGTTGGATTGTCTGGAATGTTTAATTCAAATCTGAAGAAAAATAGCGCCAGAAGCGATTATATTTATATATATATAAATAAAATTATATATTTAATCGAATAACGACGCTGCAGCTCGTATTTTGAAATCGAAAATTCAAACGATTGTACCGGGAGATCAGACCGTCGGATTTTCCCGAAACTGGAACCGTTGGATTCATTTTGAAAAGACCTTTCTGATGATGTAAATTTTTTGAAGATCCAACGGTTAGATTTTCAGATATGTGTAAATCAAATCTGAAGAAAAACAGCGCCACGGCCGCTTTATGGCCCGAAGCGTCGTTTTGAATAAATTAGCTATTTTAAATTAAATAAAAATAGCGATAAATAGTTATAAAATATCACAAGCGATATGGAATGGAAATAAACTGAATTTGCTCGATTTATATTGTTTTTGATGGTTGAATGTGTTTGGTGTGAAAAATTACATTAAAGAACAAAGTTGGTGTTGTCGAATAATTTAACCATTGAAATAAATTGATTTGAAATTCTAAATATACGTGAATTATTTGAAAAGGCCGAGTTAATTCTCATTTCGAATAATTGACCGACGATTGAAATTCGAAGATGAAGACGGTGGTCGAAGACCGGAGATCTTCACCTCGTTTGGATGGTAACCGAGGTCCTGATTGGGAGGCATCCCGAAATATGGATAATGAGTGGTGATCGTCCGGACGTACGTGGTGGTCGAAGGGTTTGCGAGGTATTTAGTGCCTCCGGTTTCGTTCAGACCCAGAACGGACTTGTAAATGGACTGTGTGTCTGACATTGGATTTTATTCTATGTTGATTGATTTCTGTTAAATATACATCTGTTTGGCGGTGGAGAATTTATTCTTTTGCTTAACGCCCTTCTCTGAGACGCACGAGCTCAGAGGTTGTATATCGATGGACATCAGTCACATGGCATGAATTGTTGTGTGGCATGCTAAGATGCAGTGATCAGGGCTTCTGTTGAAAAGCAAAGTCTTGTGGTGATGATCAAAGCACCGCCTGTGTGGCGTAGCTTTGTGTATAACGTGAAATCGCGAGCCTCACACCCCGGTATGAACCAGAAACGGGAGGAAGGACCTCAGGGAGGACATGCGTTTCTTCCTAGCTAGGGTGGTGTCAGTGACCTACCAGCCCTGACATTTATATAATTTTCACCTAAGTGGTTGTTGCTGTTGCGAGGCGCCTCGGTTTGATCGGACGATCCGGGTCCGATGGAGTCATTCGTTGGCTCGTTTACGCCCCAAAGGGCGGGGAAACGCATTGTTCAGGAATTTTAATCCACATCGGTGGACCGGCCCTGACGATCCAAGGGTCACTCGAGCTCTGATCCTGAGACTCGGGCTAGGCAGTCTCGAATTCGGTGAGGACTATCTTTTGCCTCGGTTCATGACGGAAATCCAATTTCCAGATACGTGATCGTGCGGTTTCGATTGTATAGATATTTGGCGACATAGTGGCATGGGACGCTCATGTCGTCTATGATTGATAGTTATGATTCGAAATTGTTTTCAAAACATATAAACACTAGCAATAATATCAAATGCCTTTGCTTTATTCGTATCAAGCATATTTTGGCCATTATAAGGTAAAACTCTATCCTCCGGTTTGCGTTGCATTGTGTGATGGGAACTGAGTCTTATAATGGCTTCATTTTTATAAAAAGCATAGCGATGTTGAAAAGAAAGATTTGTTTTAAAAGCACGGGCAATCCAATGGAGTAAACCCGTTCCACGAAAGTGGCGTGGTCCTGTGATTAGCCAATTATATATGTGTTGAGTGGATTTCTCATACCAGTCCCATGACTGACTCGTAGTTTGTTTCACTTTCAAACTCGGGTGCCCCTTTTTCTACACGGGCAGCCTTGTATTCAGGTTTAGCTGGTTCTTTCTGGATAGCTGGAGCTGAAGATGGATTCTATCATTTATTTCTTTTTATGCTGTTCAGCTCCTATTTTACATATTTTGTTTATTTCCGCTGTAGACATTTATGTATAGCTGAACTGTATTTGTACTAAGTAAGATCCTGTATACTGTGTAACTCTGATGATTACTTTTATCCAGTATATTCTATTGTTCATTATCTGGTGTATTTATTTAATTCTGTTCTGCTATTATCTGTTTCTGTGTTATATTCCAAAGATAACCCTTGTTTCCGTGAGAACCGGATTTCGGGTCGTCTCAACGTGGTATCAGAGCTTTGGTTAAGCATAGTTCTGGAATATAACATTTGAACGAACTCGTCAGAAATAGAACCAGTAGTGTTCTAGGACGGGTAACTCTATACAGATAGGATCAGTAATATCCTAGTATGAGTAAAGCAGAATGAAATAACACCTCGATAGACACATTTACATTCAAGTATTGGTCTCTATATTTTCAAATATCTTTTCTGTTGACCTGACACTTGATCTGCTATTTGCAGAAGAACTAGAAAATGAGTGCCAGAAATAGAAGAAGTAATACTAACCCGGATATAGAAGCTCTATTTGTGAAATATAGGAATCTGGGTGGAAAGCCGTTCTCGGGCGAAGAATCTATTATGAGAACACAAGCTTGGATTCGTTCGGCTGAGAAAATCTTCGAAGCCTTAAAACTGAGGGATGACCAGAAAAGATTACTGGCCTCCTGGGCACTCGAAGACGAAGCTTTGTTTTGGTGGGATTCAGTTATTAAAGATAATCCAGAAGGTGATATCACCTGGGATAGATTTAAAGTGATTTTCTTGGAAAGATTTACTCCTCCCGAAGCAACCGAGAGATTATGTGATGAATTTTCTTATTTGATACAAGGAGACATGACAATTCCCGAATATCATAAGAAATTCAACGAACTTGCTCACTTTGCTCCTCATCTAATTCAAGACCCAAAGAGGAAAAATCTGAGATTCATTCATGGCCTTCAAAGGAAATACCAGAATAAAGTATTGGGGCATGTAAAGCTTCCTTTTTCAGAAATGATTTATATGGCTTATCAATATGAAGATCTGGATAAGAAAGGTATGCTACAGTACGAAGAGGAAGTCAGCTCTAGTAATAAAATTGAGTCTGAAACTGATCGTCCTGAGGCCAGTACAATGTCTGAAGTCAGTAAGGAGCCCGAAGTAAATCGAAAAAGGGCCAGATCCGGAAAAGAACCAGTAACGACAGCAATTTGCAGTAACTGCCATAAACAGGGGCATTTGACTAGGAATTGTAAACCCTCGAAGAAGCTGAGGAAAAATGAAACTAAATCTGGTAAGAAGTTCCAAGAGAATAGAAAGTGCAGTCAATGCCATCAGTCCGGTCATCTTTCAAAGGCCTGCCCGCTACTCAGAAAACCTAAAGCAGTACATGTAAATGAGGTGGTAGAAGTACCTGCATCCTCGTCTGCTCAGGAAAGACCAGATGTTTTAGAAGGCACGCTAACTGTCAAAGACATCCCAGTTAAAGTACTGTTTGACACTGGCGCGTCACGCAGCTTCATTGCTAAGGATGTAGCTAAGAAACTGGATTTGAATTTGAAAAAGCTCAAAGAACCAATGACTGTCCAGAATCCGGTTGGGGGTTCAATTGATCTCAGTTGGGTTTGTGGAGTCCCAGTTTCTTTCTCTCGTTATAGGTTCCCTACCATAGCAGCCGTTATGAATTTTAAAGAGTTTGATCTTATCTTAGGGTTAGATTGGTTGACCAAATATGAAGCTGAAGTTAAATGCGCCGACAGAGTCGTAAAGGCGAAGATTAAATCAGGTGATTATATAACCATTCCGTGTGAAGGTCAGAATGCTAATAGAAAAGACTTCTGGGCAGCTTTGAATGTTTCTCCAGCCCATATTGAAAATGTTCCTGAAGTCACAGAGAATATTCCTGACCTCATCAAAGACATTCCTGTCGTCAAGAACTATGCGGATGTGTTCGAAGAAGTTGTTCGTTTACCCCCGAAAAGAGAAATAGATTTCAAGATTGCTTTGATTCCCAATGCAAGGCCGGTAGTTCACGCTATTCGAAGAATGTCCTTGAAGGAGAAAGAGGAATTAGACAATCAAACGCGACAGCTCGTATGGAAGGGTCTGATCAGGCCTAGTTTCTCTGATTGGGGTGCAGCAGTGGTATTTGTCCCAAAATCTGACGGTACTCTACGGCTATGCGTGGATTATCGTGATCTGAACAAACAGACAATAAAGAACAAGTATCCATTGCCGCGGATTGATGATTTGTTGGATCGATTAAATGGAGCACAAGTATTCTCACGAATGGACCTAGCTACAGGTTTCCATCAACTTCGAATTGCCGAAGAGTGTGTTCCAATGACAGCATTCAGAGGTCCCGACTTATTCTACGAGTGGTTAGTAATGCCATTCGGCTTATGTAACGCCCTTGCTTACTTCGTCGATCTAATGAACAGGGTATTCAGAGGAGTATTGAATAAATTTGTACTGGTTTTCATTGACGATATTCTAATCTTCTCTAAATCAGAGGCCGAACATGAAAAGCATCTGGAACAGGTTCTAGAAATTCTGAGACGGAATGTATTAAAAGCCAAGTTTTCCAAATGTATATTCTGGCAAGATGAAGTGAAATTTCTGGGTCACGTCGTATCGAAAGATGGAATCGCTGTGGATCCAAGCAAAATCACAGCTATTCAGAAT
The DNA here is from genome assembly GCA_030737875.1 of Allium sativum. Classification (NCBI taxonomy): domain Eukaryota; kingdom Viridiplantae; phylum Streptophyta; class Magnoliopsida; order Asparagales; family Amaryllidaceae; genus Allium; species Allium sativum. The sequence continues at coordinate 102,768,424 of CM060916.1, read as the reverse complement.
TGGAAACAGCCCAGTACCCCCACTGAAGTCCGCAGTTTTCTCGGATTGGCTAGCTATTATCGGAAGTTCGTTAAAGACTTTTCGAAGATATCTGGTCACTTAACGAAGCTTACAAAGAAGCATTCTAAGTTCAAATGGACTCAAGAGAGTGAGGAAGCTTTCGAAGAGCTAAAGTTGAGATTAACAACTGCTCCAGTGCTAACCATCATCGATGGCAACCAAGATTTAAAGGTCTGGACTGATGCTTCTAGAGAAGGCCTTGGCGCAGTGTTAATGCAAAGAGGCCAAGTAATTGCTTATGCTAGCCGTCAACTGAAGCCGCACGAGAAAAACTACGTAACTCATGATCTTGAGTTATTGGCGATAGTATTCGCTTTGAAAATCTGGAGACACTATCTTCTGGGCGAGAGATTTGAACTGTTTACGGATCACCAGTCGTTAAAGTATCTGTTCACTCAGAAGGACTTGAACTTGAGGCAGCAACGTTGGCTGGAGTTTCTTGCAGCATATGACTTTGAAATTATATATACTCCAGGAAAAGCCAATGTCGTGGCTGATGCGTTAAGCCGAAAGAATGAAATGATCGCCAGTTTCATCATTGCGACTTCGTTGATTGATAAGATATCGGCTCTCCAAGAAGATGACCAATTTATCAAAGGAATAAGTCAGCGTATTCGTGAAGGCAATGCTTCGGATTTCCAGTTAGACAGCGAAGGGATTCTGAGGTTAGAAGGACGAATTTGCATTCCAGAAATTCCTGAACTCAGAAGAGATGTGCTTGATGAAGGCCACAAATCTAAGCTTAGTATCCATCCAGGTGTGAACAAAATGTATAACGATATCAAACGCACATTCTGGTGGAAGTCGTTAAAAAGAGACATCTCGATATATGTGAGTCGATGCCCTACTTGCCAGCTAGTCAAGAGTGACCAACAGAAATTGGCCGGATTGTTACAACCACTGGAAGTTCCTGGTTGGAAGTGGGAGCATATTTCTATGGATTTCATTGATGGTCTGCCCAGAACCAGAAAAGGAAATGACAGTATTTGGGTGATCGTAGATCATTTCACGAAGACCGCCCATTTCATACCTGTCAAATCAAACAGAACTGCTCAGAGTCTGGCGCAGATTTACTTCAGGGAAATAGTTAGACTGCATGGAGTGCCGCTCAGTATAGTAAGTGATAGAGATACGATATTCACTAGCAAATTCTGGGAAGCATTTCAAGTCGAGCTAGGAACGAAGTTGAACTTGAGCAACGCTTATCATCCTCAGACAGACGGTCAGACTGAGAGGGTGAATCGCATTTTAGAAGATCTATTGCGGGCTTGTGTAATAGATTTCGGTGGATCATGGGAAGACCATCTGCATTTGGCTGAATTCTCTTATAACAACAGCTATCAGGCAAGCCTGACAATGTCGCCATTCGAAGCATTGTATGGTAGACCGTGCCGATCTCCTGCTTGTTGGGTCGAACCAGGTAATAAACTTGTGTTGGGTCCTGATATGATTCGAGAAGCTGCCGACAAAGTCGATTTTATTAAGAAGCGATTACTCGCCGCTCAAAGCCGACAAAAGAGCTATGCCGATAAAAGAAGAAGAGATATATCCTTTGAAGTTGGCGACTATGTATATTTGAAAGTATCGCCGATGAGAGGAGTTATCCGGTTCGGTAAAACTGGAAAATTGGCACCCAAATTCATTGGTCCGTTTCCTATTCTGGAACGGATTGGGACTCTCGCATATAAAGTTAAATTGCCAGACTGGTTGCCTGAAATTCATGATGTATTTCATGTATCTCAACTTCGAAAGCACGTTCATGATCCAGACTTGATCGTGGAAGAAGCAGCTCAACATGACATTGAAATAACCCCAGAATTAGCTGTGAGGAGAGAGCCGCTAAAGATCATAGGCAAAGAAACCAAAGAGCTGAGGAACAAGAAGGTTCGCTTAGTCAAAGTGCAATGGAGTGGAGATCCGCGAGATTGTACTTGGGAAACTGAGGAGAGCATTCAGAAAGCTTACCCCAGATGCCGAGTGGATATCTCTGATTGACTCCGGTGCAAGGTACATTTACCATACTTTGCATTACCATATAATTCTCTATTCTGTCGCTATTTTCTTCCCATGGATGTGCACTATTTGGTATATAGTCTGAATGATTTTAAAGAGTATAGGATTTGATTAGTATATTTTTGAAGGTTAAAACAATAGGATTGGTTGTTGTGTTGTGTGATTGTAGATTTATCAAACCACTTTCGACTTTATTCCTTTTCGGGGACGAAAAGTTTTAAGTGGGGGAGATTGTAACGACCCAGAAAATCTGAACCAATTTAAATTTTTTTAATTGGCTAAAATAATGGATTTAAACATTTAAAATAAATATTTTAAATAATGGCAATGAAAACTGAGTTTGAATCGACATTTGAAAACGAATATAATTAATTATAATTATATATAGAATTGAAAATGGCGCGGTAGTTCGATAATTCGATTTCAAACTTCAATTGAATATACCGGGTGCAAAACAATCCGGATTTTAGTGAAACCAAAAACATTAGGATCTAATTGATGATATCTTTCCAACGAATCCGACCAATTGAAATTTGATAGCGGGAATCAAAAGATATGTCCAGTTGAAAATTCTGAATAGTCGCTATGGAATTCAGGCCCTTAAAAATGGACATTTTGCAAACGACCTCGGATTTCGACGAAACCACTTTTGTTGGATCCGCAGTGTCAAGTTATTGCTAGGTTTCAAATTCCATAATTTTTCGAATCAATATGTGTGCGTGGCAAAAGAAAACGCGTTTGACTAGTTTTAGTTGATTTTAATCGACTGGAAATTGGCCATTTTTCAAACGGTCTCAGAATTCGACGAAACTAGTTTTGTTAGGACCGTATCGTCAATACGAAGCTAGAAAATATTTTTCGGGAATTTTTCTAGTTAGTATGTGGCCCCGGTAATTTGAAATGTACGTTTAAAATTTAATATAGTGATTTAAATGAAAATTCAACGGAAACTGATTGTAACAATAAAATCAGTTTGCGATACATATCCCATTGTGTTCGGAATGGGGGTTAAACGCTATGGACGACAGGCGGTGGGCCTCGTTTCGAGGTCGTGGGTAAAAGTCAACTTTATGCAATTAAATTAATTAATAAAATAAAAAAAAATATTATATATTTCCCTCCCTCCCTTTATCCTTCTTTCTGCCCCCCCCCACCCCGATTTCATTAATCAGAAAAAAAAAAAAAAGAAGGATGGAGCAGCAGCGACGCCACCGCCCTGACGACCGCCGAACCCCCCCACCACGCGCCGATCCCACTCCTCCCCCTAGCGACGCAGCCGCCTTCCCCGTTCGAGACCTCGAAGCCGCCTCCCCCGTTCGAAACCCTAGCGCCGACCCCCTAGAAGCCAGCTCCGACGAAGACGACCCCCCCCCCTTTCCTCGATCCGTGAACGCGAAGCACCCCCCCTTCTTCGCAACACAGTAAGTTTTTATTTTTATTTTTATTTTTATTTTTATTTTAATTCTGATTTTATTTTCGTAGAAAAGAATACTGTTTTTTTTAGTTTAAATACTGTTTGTTTTTTTTAGGTTTTAAAACCGATTTTTAAAAGCATTTAAAAACTGATTTTTAAAGGATGAAAAACTGATTTTTAAAGAATGTAAAACCGATTTTTAAAAGCATTTAAAAACTGATTTTTAAAAGATGAAAAACAGATTTTTAAAATGTAAAACCGATTTTTAAAAGCATTTAAAAACTGATTTTTAAAGGATGAAAAACTGATTTTTAAAGATGAAAAACAGATTTTTAAAATGTAAAACCGATTTTTAAAAGCATTTAAAAACTGATTTTTTAAGGATTTAAAACTGAATTTTCTTAAAGGATTCAAAACTGAATTTTTTTAAAAGCATTTAAAAACTGATTTTGAAAAGGTTTTAAAAACTGATTTTATTTTAAGATTTTAAAAAGAAAAAGATTTAAATTTTAAATAGAAAAAGGTTTAAACTTTAAATAGAAAAAGGTTTGAATTTAAAATAGAAAAGATTTGAACTTGGAAAAAAAATAAAGATCATATTTTTAAAATAGAAAAGACGGAATTTTTATAAAGTAGAAGAAGTAAGATATGATTTTTATATTTTTAAAGTAATAAAAATATAATCTTTACATCATAGAAATATTAAAAATATAATCTTTATTTTTGAAAAGGCGGAATTTATATTTTTTGAAATTCGATTTTTATATATTGAATAACATAGTAAAAATTCGATTTCTACATATGTAGAGAATACGGGCGAAAGCGACATAAGGCGAGATTGGCGAAGATTTTATGCAAAGAAGAGTCGTGGGATTGAATTAGCTATTTGGTGAGATTTCTGATTCAAATATATATATATATATATGTGTTGAAATTAAAGTGAATTGCTATATATATATATATATATATGTATGTATATATATACGCCCCTCGTCCACAAACCATGGACGATATTTATTGGTTGAAATTGTTGTGAAAATTGATTGATAGCGAATGATTGTTTGGGATTGTTTGTGATTGATATTGGTTGATTGTGGTTGAAAAATACCCATTTGTGGTTGAGAAATATTTGGTTGAAACCACATAGGATTAGTTTGTGGAAATGGAATAAATATATATACATGCCGCCTGCGTGCGAACTAGATGCATGATCCCCATTGTCAAAAACCGCGAGGTTTTAAGGTAGAGCGAGGAGCCGTACTAGGGACGGTCCCGGTTTTAACTACCCTGCCGTTATGCTGTCGAAATTTTGAATAATATTCGTATGTTTGAATTATTTTCATATGCTTAAACTATATTTATTCATTGAATAGAAAACATTCATGTGTTGAATTGATATTCATTCGTTGATTAGAAATTCATGTGTTGAATGGTATTCATATTTTGAAATAAATTGTTAGATAATAAAAATCACATTTTTATCTATATATAGAAACTATAGAAAACATTCATGTGTTGAATTGATATTCATTCGTTGATTAGAAATTCATGTGTTGAATGGTATTCATATTTTGAAATAAATTATTTGATAATAAAAATCACCTTTTATCGACTATATGAACTGTGTAAAATAATCTCGTTTTAAAAGAAATTGTTTTATGATAAAAATCCTATTTTTATCACCTATATGAACTATATAGAAAAATAGTGTTTTGAAATGAATTGTTTTACAATAAAAATCACATCTTTATTGTATGCATAAATCGTTGAAATGTGAAGTGTTAAAAATAGCCACTTGTTCAAAATAAACATATATGAGTTGAAATATTCATTAATTAGCTAATGAAATGATTTGCACCTATTTATGTAACATTAGAATGAATGGTGTTTTTAAACCCAATAGAAATCAAATATGAAGTTGAATAGAAAATGATAAATGATAAGAACTGTATATATATGTACATGCATATTCACTGAACAGGTTATAGCAAAGGGGCTAGAGAAGAGGAATAAAATTTTGTGCCCGACAAATAGGTACACATTTACTGTTTTGTTTGGGTGATGATTTTATGAGCCTGTTGGCTAGCCGCTTGGCTTTTTCTTTTTCTTTTTGAGATTAGAAGGACCGGGAAAGCTATTTGCGATTTCCCGATGCTCCCGGTGCAGGGGAGGTTATGGCGAAATTTTCCAAAATTTTAAGGTGTTGGAAAAATATTTGAAGTGAAAATGATATGGAAATCATTGAATGAACTATATTTATATAAATATATAAATATAAATAAAATTAAAACGAAACGAAGCCGTGCAGTTCGTATTTTGAAACCGTGTTTTCAAACAACTAGTACGGGAAATCCGACCATTGGATTTTCCCGAAACCTCAACCGTCGGGTTCGCCTTGGAATAATCTTTCCAACAGCACCAACCTTGTAAAGATCCAACGGTTGGATTGTCTGGAATGTTTAATTCAAATCTGAAGAAAAACAGCGCCAGAAGCGATTATATTTATATATATATAAATAAAATTATATATTTAATCGAATAACGACGCTGCAGTTCGTATTTTGAAATCGAAAATTCAAACGATTGTACCGGGAGATCAGACCGTCGGATTTTCCCGAAACTGGAACCGTTGGATTCGTTTTGAAAAGACCTTTCTGATGATGTAAATTTTTTGAAGATCCAACGGTTAGATTTTCAGATATGTGTAAATCAAATCTGAAGAAAAACAGCGCCACGGCCGCTTTATGGCCCGAAGCGTCGTTTTGAATAAATTAGCTATTTTAAATTAAATAAAAATAGCGATAAATAGTTATAAAATATCACAAGCGATATGGAATGGAAATAAACTGAATTTGCTCGATTTATGTTGTTTTTGATGGTTGAATGTGTTTGGTGTGAAAAATTACATTAAAGAACAAAGTTGGTGTTGTCGAATAATTTAACCATTGAAATAAATTGATTTGAAATTCTAAATATACGTGAATTATTTGAAAAGGCCGAGTTAATTCTCATTTCGAATAATCGACCGACGATTGAAATTCGAAGATGAAGACGGTGGTCGAAGACCGGAGATCTTCACCTCGTTTGGATGGTAACCGAGGTCCTGATTGGGAGGCATCCCGAAATATGGATAATGAGTGGTGATCGTCCAGACGTACGTGGTGGTCGAAGGGTTTGCGAGGTATTTAGTGCCTCCGGTTTCGTTCAGACCCAGAACGGACTTGTAAATGGACTGTGTGTCTGACATTGGATTTTATTCTATGTTGATTGATTTCTGTTAAATATACATCTGTTTGGCGGTGGAGAATTTATTCTTTTGCTTAACGCCCTTCTCTGAGACGCACGAGCTCAGAGGTTGTATATCGATGGACATCAGTCACATGGCATGAATTGCCTGTGTGGCATGCTAAGATGCAGTGATCAGGGCTTCTGTTGAAAAGCAAAGTCTTGTGGTGATGATCAAAGCACCGCCTGTGTGGCGTAGCTTTGTGTATAACGTGAAATCGCGAGCCTCACACCCCGGTATGAACCAGAAACGGGAGGAAGGACCTCAGGGAGGACATGCGTTTCTTCCTAGCTAGGGTGGTGTCAGTGACCTACCAGCCCTGACATTTATATACTTTTCACCTAAGTGGTTGTTGCTGTTGCGAGGCGCCTCGGTTTGATCGGACGATCCGGGTCCGATGGAGTCATTCGTTGGCTCGTTTACGCCCCAAAGGGCGGGGAAACGCATTGTTCAGGAATTTTAATCCACATCGGTGGACCGGCCCTGACGATCCAAGGGTCACTCGAGCTCTGATCCTGAGACTCGGGCTAGGCAGTCTCGAATTCGGTGAGGACTATCTTTTGCCTCGGTTCATGACGGAAATCCAATTTCCAGATACGTGATCGTGCGGTTTCGATTGTATAGATATTTGGCGACATAGTGGCATGGGACGCTCATGTCGTCTATGATTGATAGTTATGATTCGAAATTGTTTTCAAAACATATAAACACTAGCAATAATATCAAATGCCTTTGCTTTATTCGTATCAAGCATATTTTGGCCATTATAAGGTAAAACTCTATCCTCCGGTTTGCGTTGCATTGTGTGATGGGAACTGAGTCTTATAATGGCTTCATTTTTATAAAAAGCATAGCGATGTTGAAAAGAAAGATTTGTTTTAAAAGCACGGGCAATCCAATGGAGTAAACCCGTTCCACGAAAGTGGCGTGGTCCTGTGATTAGCCAATTATATATGTGTTGAGTGGATTTCTCATACCAGTCCCATGACTGACTCGTAGTTTGTTTCACTTTCAAACTCGGGTGCCCCTTTTTCTACACGGGCAGCCTTGTATTCAGGTTTAGCTGGTTCTTTCTGGATAGCTGGAGCTGAAGATGGATTCTATCATTTATTTCTTTTTATGCTGTTCAGCTCCTATTGTACATATTTTGTTTATTTCCGCTGTAGACATTTATGCATAGCTGAACTGTATTTGTACTAAGTAAGATCCTGTATACTGTGTAACTCTGATGATTACTTTTATCCAGTATATTCTATTGTTCATTATCTTGTGTATTTATTTAATTCTGTTCTGCTATTATCTGTTTCTGTGTTATATTCCAAAGATAACCCTTGTTTCCGTGAGAACGGGATTTCGGGTCGTCTCACCTTGCTATGACCTGTTCAATGTAAGTGCATGTATATGCAAGCAAATGCGACCAATTTTCGATACAATTCAATGTTTGGTTCAATTAGGCATAATGGTTCAAAATTATCAAACAATTAAACAAACAACACAAACATCAATCAATTAGTGAATTAACGTTTCAAATTCATAATTTTGATATATATACAAAAAAAACATGTTTTTGATGCCAATTCACAACAAATAAATTCTAGCTATATTAGTTTTGGTTCTCACACCAGTCTAATGGAAATATATAGAAATCACACCTTCGAAACACGAACATAAATATTGATGATGCCATGGTCATTATCAACATCATCCCCGGGCGACTAGAATGTGATTCTATATCTATCCAGTATATTAAAACTTCGAATATACGTTCAAGACGCGTATATGCAAAACCTTTGTATACTAGATTGTCCAAATCAATATAAATAAATATTCAAACACGCCTAAAGCGATTTAAATTTCAAAACAAAATTGTTTTCATTTGAAAAATATACTCTTCACACTCGTTCTAGGATACTACTGATCCTATCTCTAACGAGTCATTCTAATTGGATATTACTAACCCAATATCTGATGAATTCTTTCGTATGGTTCTAATGTGCCTTGTTCTCGAGCTCTGTAAACCAAAGCTCTGATACCAAATGTGACGGCAAGAAATTTCGCTCGATCCGAATCAGTCGTTAAACCGATCTAGACCGTTCGAAACCCCTGATCGTTTGAGAACAGGACAAATTTGAACGCAGACGAAAGAACATTTCATTGTTATTACAACAATTCCATCAGATACAAGAATATACAGAATATAATTGAATAAATTACATTCGATAAATATCAGAGATTACAATAAATTACATAGCAGCGGAAAATAATACAAAGAACAACTGAAAGTAATACACGGATACAGAGCTTTCCGGGTATCGTTCCAGCTGTAAATCAGGATCCTGTGAATATAAATCTGCAAAACCAAAACTACTAGCTGCCCGTGCGGAAAATAGGGGCACCCAGAGTTTAGGTTAAAACAATAAACTCCAGGTCAATCATGTGACTGGTGTGAGAACTAAAACAGTTATTTAAAACTTTACTTTAAAAGAGAGTAATTCAAGGGATCACGCCGTATAACACGGAACGGGTTTCCTCCCAAGAATACCAGTGCATAGAATAAACAACGCAGTGCTTTTTCGAAAAATGAAGCTATTATAAGACCCAGGTCCCATCACATAATGCAACGCAAGCCGGAGGATAGGGTTTTCCCTTATAATAGCCAAACATGCTTGATACGTTTAAAACAAATCATTTGATACTATAATAAGTGTATAGTGTCAAAACAATTTCAATCATAAATATAAATCATAGACGGCATAATGCCCCATACCACTATGTCGCCATACTAGGCTCTACAAATAAAGCCGAAATACACGTATTGGAAATTGGGTTTCCATCATGAGTCGAGGCAAGGGGCAAGCTCCTCTCCGCTTTCGAGACACTCTAGCAAATGTCCCAGGACTACACACTCTGGGCAATCCTGGATCTTCAGGGCCGGTCCTCACTTACGTTAGAGGATTAGTTATGCCTGAACACACGTTTTCCGGTCCTCACAGACCTAAAATCGAGGCGCCTCATCCAACAACCACAAAGGTGGAAAGTATATAAATGTCAGAGCTGGTAAGTCACTGACACCACCAAAGCTAGAAAGAAACGTCGTGCTCTCCCTGCAGTCCGTATCCCGTTTTTGACTCATACCGAGGTGTGAGGCTCGCGAATTCACGTTATACACAAAGCTGCCACGTAGGCCGTGCTTTGATCATCGACCACAAGACTCTGCTTTTCAACAGAAGCCTTGATCCATGCAACTCAGCATGCCACACAGGCAGTTCATGCCATGCGATTGATATTTATCGATATATAACCTCTAAGCTCGTACGTCTCAGAGAAGGGCGTTAAGCAAGAGAATAAATTCTCCACCGCCAAACAGATGTATATTTAACAGAAATCAATCAACACAGAATAAAATCCAATGTCGGACACACAATCCATTTACAAGTTCGTTCTGGGTCTGAACGAAACCGAAGGCACTTTCCTCGCATATCCATCGATCTCCAAGTACGTCTGGACGATCACCAACTGATTCCCTCATCTTGGGTGTACAGCCCAATCAAGATCATCAGTAATCACCCAAACGATGTGAAGACTTCGGGTCTTCAACCACCGTCTTCATCTTCGACTTATCGTCGAATCGGTCATTCAAAATGGGTATAAACCCGGTCTTTCCGAACAATCCGCGTATATTAAAACAAATGTTACACAAACACAACATACGCCTCATTCCAATTCAGCAGCCACTTACCGTAAATGAGCAAGAGAACAATTTCCCAAATATTAACCCCGAAGGCCGAAACCAACATCAGATCAATACCCAGGAAACCATTCTTCTTAGCTAACTTACAGTTAGTTTCTAAATTTCAATTCTTAGGGAAAGGTTCCCATGAATTTTATCCAAGATAAATTCTTTAAATTTTATCCTTTAATCTTCATTTGATGTCATTTCAAACCAAATTATGGTTTTCCAAACTAGTCGGGATTAGCGAACCATACCGAAGTAATTATTTATTTTATTTCCCAATCCCAACCTATTCCTCCCATGAAGCAAAACTGGTAATACTCCATATCTAACACCACGGTGTTATCGGTAAAATTAATTACCATTTCACGTTCAAATCTAATTAAAGATTTGACTATCGTTTTGGAGCAAAACTGGTGACACTCCATTCTCGCTCAATTTCTAAATTTGATAATTTAGATTATCAATTCACATTTCAATCTAATTGCAGATTCATTAAAACTCCTTTTACTGGTTTAAAGAACTAATGTCATTTAAAACACAGTTCACGATAAACCCAAATTACATTCTATTTATTATCGGGTTAAAGAACAAGTGTTATTTAAAACACTGTTCACGATAAACCCACAAATCACTTCTATTTCAATCAAATATATTAGAAATTCCGATTATTTAAAACCCCTTTTTAAATCCAATTTATTTATTTAAAAATAGTTGGGTTTTAATTTTAGTTCAAAACTAGTTCATTTCGATAAAAATCTATTTTTATCTTTTCAAATATGGAGTTTTTCATCCCAATTTTTCCCCAAATCATTTCTTATGATTTTACACAAATTATTACTATTTTTAATAATTTTATCAAGGCCCGTACAGTCGATTTCCCACAACGGCCATCGAACTGCACCTATAGCGACCTTTTTCGAATTTGATTTGGACGTTTCTCCAAATCCAACCGTTAGATTTCAAATTTCTAATATCCGTTAAAAAGCTCTTTTCTATACAAACCCAAACGTTCCGGTTTTAGGAGAATCCGACGGTCGGATCTCCCGTAATGTCCGTTTGAAATAAATGGTCGAAATTCACGAACTGCCGCGGCGCGGCGCGTTCTATTCAGGCCATTATATAATATATATGATATATATAATATATATTTCATCGATTTCCTTTTAAAATGAATTTTATAAATAGTTTTAAATTCGTTTCAAAAACAATTTCAACTTCCATTTCAATTCAAATCAAAATTGAATTTTTCCTTATAAATTCGTTTTAAAATTCATTTCTATTCAATTCAAATTGGTTTTCTATTCGATTCAATTCAAATTGGTTTTCTATTCGATTCAATTCAAATTGGTTTTCTATTCGATTCAATTCAAATTGGTTTTCTATTCGATTCAATTCAAATTGGTTTTCTTATTCAAATCAATTCGAATTCGTTATATATTCAATTCAATTCAATTTTCAATTCAAAATATTCGATTTCGAAATCACCTTTCAATATTCATTTTAAAATGAATAAAATCGATATAAATATCATTCACGTCAAAATGGCGTCAATCTAATCAACACGGCTTCATATATTTTTATTTTCAAATATTCTATTCAACAAATGAATATTTATTTTTGTCAACACACGACTAATCTCAACGAATAAGTATTGTCCACGTGTGACTATTTTTTTTAATTAATATATTTTATAAAAATTAGGATATCTATCATTTGATATCAAATCAAACTCCAACCGTAAATTAGTAAGAGAACGATTCCCTAAATATTAACCCCGAAGGACGAAACCAACTTCATATCAATATCCAGGAGACCACTCATCTTATCTATCTTCCAGTTAATTTCTGATTTCATATATGATAAAAATGTAAATTTTATTATTAAAATATTTCGTTCAACACATGACTAATCTCAATGGATGAGTACAGTCAACACATGAACCTTTATTTTATAATATTCTTTATTTTCCCGATTGGAATGAGGCCCAATCAATTACCATATAAAGTTAATTATATGGATTCTCATACATCACACGTATATAATAGCATTGAAAAATAATCAAACATCAACCAAAGTGCACTACACTGTATAAGCATCGAATATAGACATCTGACGCTTATAACAGTCTGTCAATCAATCGATCGACATATTTAATCAATCAGGATGAGTGAATTTCAAATTTCATCCCAACACCCGTGTGGGGTTTCAAACAATCAAACACAGATTTTAGTTGTGCAGTTGGTCGATGTGTAAAATTTATCGACCCAATCAATATCAGTCAAATCAGTGTATATAAACAAATCGGCCGATTTGTTTATAGATATTTATTTATTCACTTTCACGTTAAAAATTATATTTTTAACGACCAAAATATTTTATTCAAACTATGAATATTCTATTCGGTTCATCTATCCAATAAAATGATATCTTTATTTTTCTAACTTATTTTAGAAAATTTCGGCGGCATAATGGCACGATACTAGAAACGGGACAAGGCTTAGCCTTATCCCCGGTCTAGTGAAGGCCCACGCTATTCACACATCAATCAAATCCATTCCAATTCACCAAACAATTCAAATTCAAATCAAACAATCTAACCAATCTATGCAACCAAACAAACAAGTCCATGGTCTGTGGACGATTGTGTCGGGTGCTACTAAACACCGTCTACATCCTAGTATATATATATAACTAGAAAAAGAAATTTAGAGTGAGAAGTTCTCACCGATAGCTATCCAATACCACGACTCTTCATTGATAGAAATCTTCATCGTTCTCGCCTTTTTGTCACCTTCGTTGCCCGTATTCTCTACATATGTAAAAATCGAATTTTTACTTCGCTATTCTATATATAAAAATCGAATTTTTACTTTGCTATTCAATATATAAAAATCGAATTTTACTATGCTATTCAATATATAAAAATCAAATTTTTACTATGCTATTCAATATATAAAAATCGAATTTTTACTATGCTATTCAATATATAAAAATCGAATTTTTACTTTGCTATTCAATATATAAAAATCGAATTTTTACTTTGCTATTCAATATATAAAAATCGAATTTTTACTTTTAAAAATTTAAACTATATACTATATAAAAATAAAAATCTAATTTCAGTTTTAAAATAACTAATTACCTAAATAGGTGAAGACAAGAAAATCGAAATAAAAGAAAAGAAAGGGCTCACAGTTGAAATCTGGAGGAGGGGGGTCTTCCTTGCTGACGTCGGATTGGTGGAGGGGGGTGCGCTCGCTGAGGTGGCTCCGGAGTTTGGCGTTCGCCGGTCGGTTCAGGTGGCGATTGCGGAGGGTTAAGGCTTGGTGCAGTCTTCGTTCAAGGAGGAGAGAGAGGACAGGGAAGGGGGGCAGCGACCATCGATGAAGGCGGCGCCCCTCCGTTGGTGGCGCGATGGACTGCGAGGGGGAGGCGACGGGATTCGAGGTTGTGTTTTTTTTTCTTTTGATTTCTGATTTGTGAAGAACGGGGGGGCAGAAGTTATAGATAATAGGGAGAGAGATGGATTTATTATTTAATTATTTTATTTTTTCACCAAAAAACAACTTTTATTTTCGACCTTAAAACGAGGCCCACCGCCTGTCGTCCATAGCGTATTACCCCCATTCTGAACATAATGGGATATGTATCGCAAGCTGATTCGATCGTTTCGATCAGTTTTTGTTGAAATCAACATATAACTCTATATATTGAATTTGAACGCGCATTTCAATTTACTGGGGTCACATACGAACTCTAAAAATTGCAGAAAAATATTTTCTAGCTTCGTATTGACGATACGGTCCTAACAAAACTAGTTTCGTCGAATTCTGAGACCGTTGGAAAAATGGCTATTTTCCAGTCGATTAAAATCAACTGAAACTGGTCAAACGCGTTTTCCTTTGCCACGCTCACATATTGATTCGAAAAATTATGAAATTTGGAATCTAGCAATAACTTGACATCAAGGATCCAACAAAAGAGGTTTCGTCGAAATCCGAGGTCGTTTGCAAAATGTCTATTTTTAAGGGCCTGAATTCCATAGCGACTATTCAGAATTTTCAACTAGACATAGCTTTTGATTCCCGCTATGAAATTTTGATTTTTCAGATTCGTTGGAAAGATATTCTCAATTAGATCCTAATGTTTTTGGTTTCACTAAAATCCGGATTGTTTTGCACCCGGTACATTCAATTGAAGTTTGAAATCGAATTATCGAACTACCGCGCCATTTTCAATTCTATTTATAATTATATATAATTATTTATATTCTAACGACGACGTATATAATATATATGTTCTAATTATATTCAAAATAAATTTCTCGTCGATATTATTTAAAATAATCCATTTTAAATATTCAAAATTCGCTAAAATTGCCAAAATAAAAATTTTAAACTGGCTCAGAATTTCGGGTTGTTACAGAATCAGTTGGGATATATCTAATAATGAACCAATCTTAAGTGATGGTTCTAAGCTGCCCCTAGCTTTGCAAGTAATTTTCCTGGCCTAGAGACAGGAATTTTGATTGCACTAATTCTTGTATCTAGGGTCTGGGGTTTGAGTTTTTGGGCAGCAATGTCACCTTGAATGAGATCCCTAGCTTAGGGAAGCTCATCAAGATCCTTGAAAGTTTCTGAAATACCATCTCCTTGTCTATCTTGAATAACAGGATTCTCCTCACGATTCTCATGACTTAGGTTATCCTTAGAAGTTACTCTAACCTCTTCAGGCCGCTCATTCTCCTTTATCGGATATGAAATAGTTTTTGAAGAAGTTTCATCTGTGTCATCCTGTCCGATTTCTTCCATAGGATCTGGAACAGTGCCTTCCTTCTCAATTTGGTCAAATGAAGCCACAACTCTCTTACCCTCATGTTGCATGGGTACTTATTCCTCAGTAGAAGCCAATTTATATTTGGATGGAGTTTTACTTCTTCCCGCATAATCGTAGTACTTCTTCAATTGAGCTTTCTTGGTTGGAAACTTATTAACAGCATGTTTCTTATCAGCTGGATCTACATCGAGAGTTCGTGGGGGAGGAAGCATGTTACATCGACGGAGAAATTTTTCCATAATCAATAACTTTTTCTCCTTTCACTCTCACTAACAGCTATTAGAGAATTGTAGAGAACTTGTTCGAAAGCAATAACCTTCTCGGAAGGAATCTCTATAACGTAACTAAAGATTTTAAGAGTGGATTAAGGAGGAAAGAAATAAAATGTTGGTAAGTAAGAATATTCACCTCTTCCATCCAAAAACCGTAGAAGTTTGCAGGACACTAGACGAAGAAGTATTGGTTCGGAAATCCTCAGACACTCTCTACCAATTAAGTAATAATTCTGGAGCCCCAATTCTCTACAAAGATAAATGAGGGACGAACCTTCTTTCTCCTTTTGAAAGAATATAAAGAACATATATCTTCAAACATTGGAGCACGTTGTGTGATCCTCATAAAAAGAACATAAAGGCCAATCAAAACGACATCGCCATTTCGGTGCAATTGGTATGGGGCAATAGTTAAACGTCGGAGGATCATTTCTAGATAAGGGTTGAAAGGAGGAATCGCTCCACACATTAACATACCACGGTTAACTGCAACATATTCGATTGGGGGAATTTCAGCGAATTCTTCCTTTCTAGGAAATTTGGCCTCACTCTTTTTTGGAAATCCCAAATTTCTTACACAATTGCTGAAATGAGGTAAAAGTAAATTTTGGTGTATGTCTTTCGAGGGGCACATTGGAAAGTGGTTGAGGTTTAGGAAAGTTTTGACTGACATTTGCCTCAGGAACAGTATCTGATGTGGTTCGAATAACCTGCCCAAAACTCCCAACTTCACTAGACATGGTTCCTTCTTTGGGACTCTGACATAACTAATGTCGAGTTAACATTTCTACACGAATGGTTATGTTTTAAAAATAAATCGCAAGTACGTGTTTTCTTGCTCATAGAAAGTGTTATTTCAAAATAATAATAATAATAAGGCTTGGAGTTTAAAATCAGCATATACTGATTAATCAATACCAAGTGTTATTAAAAGTGAATGACCATATTCATGTAAAGAATGTTCCTAAGGGATTGAATAAAATAACTCTACACGGATATGTCATTCAACTTAAGTCATATTGCATTTCCTAATTTTATACACTAACCTGCTAATGGTGTGAGCATCTGATAGCAAGAATATAGCTCAAAAACATGCAGGTATTCTAGTTATTGCAGGTATAGTAACAAGAAGACTTGGAAATCAACAGAAACAAAGTCGTCAAACTAACTCGAACATAAGTGAGGTCAGCAATGACCAACCCCCAAGGGTCGAGCGATGCCGATTCCTTGATGGATAGGTCTGCTCGAGCCCAAAGGGTCGAGCATGATCGACCCATTGAGGCTCAGATCTGGTCGAGCCTAATAGGTCGAGCATGACCGACCTTAATGAGTTTGAGCACACCTAATGTAACGTCCCGCATTTTTGTCGGTTTGTATTTGAATATTTAAATCAGTTTAAATATTGGATTTGTAATATAAGTGGATTTATATATTAATTAAAATGAAGTTGAACGTACAAAAAATATATCTTAAATATAATCGAGCCCGTAATATCGCAACAGTTCGTAATTTAACGTTATGAACTTCAAATGAGTATACAGGACTCGTTTTAAATTGGATTTCGTCGAAACCAGAAACGTTGGAATCTGTTAAACTGTATTTTTCCAACTGAACTGAAAAACCAAGATTTCGTCGAATATATTGCAAGATATGTCCAAATAAAGTATTCAGAAAGTCACTATGAAATCGTATATCGACCGTAACGGTTATTTGAATGTAACTTAATATCGGGTGCAAATCAGGACAAGGTTCTTTTGAGGCGCAGCGATAATTTAATTTTTAGAATTTTACTGTAATTTTTAATTAATTAAATACACAACTTTTTATTTGAAGTATTGTGCACCCTGTATCGGTATTTCGGGGTTTCAAAATATGAGTTAAACTACCGGTATTATTATATTTCTGGGATCGTGGCACCTCGCTGGACGCGATCATATTCTTATTTCTGTCTGTAACGGCTCAGATTTAAAATGTAATTTTCGTAACACAGTACACTTGCAATTAAAACATAAACGGATATATATAATCTGCTGCTTGGTACTGTACCTTCCTTCAAATGAAAGTAAACACAAAAACCAAGCCATCCCTAATCAAATTAATATGCTGTCCCTAGCCTTGTAACCATCCATGCCCTAGGTTGAAAATATGAGCTACCGTAAGACTGAAACTACTTGTCTACCCTGTACTGTGAGTTCCTTAACGCTTAAGTATGATAAGCTTCCCTACTTTCAGCTATAAAAGGAAGCACAGACCTAGGATTTCTTTTCAGAAAAAAAAACTGTAGTAAAGTTAACACGTCCCTTTCCTAATCTAATGAAGACCTATGCAACCCCATATCTTTTAATTTAATACTAGCCATGCTGCATTAAAATTTGTTACCTTTCTATGTATTTTCTTTTCACATTAAAGCACTCCCATACTCCTAGCCTAATCAAAACTCATGCATGCCATACTTCAAACACTTCAGCTACTTGGATATTACATACCCTAAAGCGTGATGTACACGGTATCTCCCTCCTATATATAAGACTCCTTCCCTGCTGAAACCAAAACAAGATAGGAACCGCAACCTCCAAATCAGAAAAACCGTCCCTCATAATAAAAGAAACAAGGGGTGAGATTTACGTGAGTGAAGTGTGGAAGGGGAGAGTGCTGAACGTGGTTTGCATGGGTTCTAAGTGGAGCACGGCATGGAGTTGTGTTCAAAAGCATGAGCAGGATTTGCGCGGGGCAAGGATGAGAAAGTAAGGCAAGGGAAATTGGAAAGGCGATAGGTAGTACGCGAGATAAAAGGAAAGGGAGGAGAACATGGCAACTGAAAATGTCATTTTGAAGTGGAACGTGAGTTCTGATGGGGATGGGTCTTCACGCAGTAATGTGTGGACAAGTGTAAAGGGGGAAGACTTGGACTAAAAATTGTGTTAATGCAAACCGAAAAAGGGAAAGTCCTATTTCTTTAGTCCCCAGTAACTTAAAGTTGGAGAATACTAAGCGTGGTATTCAGTTTGTTTTCAAATTTAGTAAGGTAAGAGGGGGCTTGAACAGCAAACAAGGAGGGGTAAAAAGCAGGTTACGATGGGATAGGATTTTATGATAAGAGATGGAGCAATTGTGAAGAAGTGAGGCCAATCATTTAACAAGTGGAAGGATATGAATGGAGTATGCTTTACTGTTCTTTTAATCGATCATGGCTCTGTAGCATGGTTCTAAGGTGAGGAAATGGGCGACTTAAAGGTTGGAAAATGCTCACGTATCAGTCGATGATGGCGGGAGGTCAGGGTTCCGGTAAGAAGTGAAATGGTGATCAAAGAATGGAAAGCGGCGTGCAAATGTTTTCTCGTACAGTATTCCTTTTCGTTCAATTCCAGTTGTGGACGTGAGTTTAGGTCCGGAGAATGAACCTTGGAGACCGACAAGCAGAGCAGTGGGCTACTGTAATTTGGATCCGTTAAGATCGTATGGTCGGAGGCTATGGACTGGAACCGGTCTAAAGCGATTTGGCGCTCGTCTGAATTCAAGCAAAATAAACCGCTCAACCAAATCAGCCAACGCAAATCGTTATTTAACGGTTAACGCGCCAAGGTGAGTAAAATCACTAACTCTGATCTATTTTTATAATTATATTTTAATGTTGTTTGAATGTTGTGTGATGGTCGATTAGGTAGATTACAAGTAATTTGGTTGAATATTATATACCGTTACATATGTACACACCATCGGTTGGACACTGTTTCCATCGATTAGAACACCCCCTAGTATAGAGTTAGTGTAAATTGTGTTGACTGACATCTGTGGATGCGGAAACCGGTTGGAGGAATCCGACCGAATTCCTTGATAATTATATGTACTGTTTGCTTTGTACGAACCCGAATTATATTTAAAACCCCATGTGAATATTGATGTTGAACGGAAATTCAACATCTATTTCGATAAATAAATTAAAGATATCGATTTAGAAAGTGGTGACAGTAGACCGTAAACCCATCGTTTTTTTAAGGAGTTGATTGGCCGTCAGGCAAATCAACTAAGATAATTATAAAAATTATATTTTTATAATTAAAAAGAAGATTTAAATTTATGATAAAAGTTCTATTATAAACCAGTATTTCAGAGTTCGTTTTTATAAAATAAATAAAAACGATTGTTGATATTTAAATTACTTTATAAAGCAGAAATTATCCAATGATTAAATATTTGGATGATTATATTTAAGATAAACAATTTAGAAATATTATTAGATTAATTATATTAATCTAATGTTAAGAAGTAATTCAAATCAGTTAAAGAATTTACTGATGGAATGAAGTTGATTTAATCAACTGTTATTTGGGAAAATGATTATCAGATTAATTGGATTTTAGTTAATCTAACGAAAATAGTTTGGAAATAAATTAATCAAGATTAATGAGATTAGTTACCCGTTTAATTTAAGAAGTTATAAATAGAACGATGGAATGAAATGAAAACGAAGAGTAAATGTTTAAAAATAAATAATAATAAACAACGAAGATTTCAAATTATGAATATGATGTTATAGAACCGTATTCCAAAGTAAAACAAGGAAATACGATTTTATGAATATTATAAGTAATAAAGGATTAGAATACAGACTTATATCTGTTCTAAGGTAAGAACGTTGTCGATCAAGGTCTGAGAGGTAAATAGAATACCCCAACTTGAACGGCTTCACTATTATCGAGGAATGATATCAGTTTGTGACGGAGATAGATGTTAAGATTAGTAGAAAAGGAATATGGCAGCATATGCAAGTTTATAACTATAGCGATAAAATAAACGCTGTTGATTAGGCTTAAGCGTAACTGTTATGTCGAGACTAGTTATAACATAGAATATTACAGCGTATGACAAGTTTGAACTATAGCGATAAAATAACGCTGTTGATAAGGTAAGGGTGACTGTAATGTTGAGATTAGTTATAAAGGGAATATTACAGCGTATGACAAGTTTAGAACTATAGCAACAAATTAACTGCTGTTGATTAGACTTAAGCGTGACTTTTATATATAGCAGCACTTCCTAGGAAATGAAGCAGTTTAGTTGAAATCCACTTATTCGAAAGTGAGAAATAACGATGTCGTAAGAAAATATAAGAATCATTTTTAGAAAGAGAAATTGGAGAATCGTGTTAGAAAACAATGACAACATTTCGATGTTCGAAATGTGATTAGAATTTAAACCGTTAGGATTTGGAACTAGAATTCGACAATATCGAAAGTATTAAAAATAAACTATTTTTAGGGATTATAATCTGATAGAATAATGAACATTTAGTTTTAAACAAATAAATGTTGATAGGATAGAAATCAGTATTTAGTTATAAACTTGATATCGATTTGATAAGAAGTTGACTTAGAGACAGAGTTTATAAAGTAGAATAGGAGTGAAAAGTATGAAAGAGATTTCGGTAAACAAGATAAGGGAGATTATTACGTGAATAAAGATTTATATTATCAAGGTGTTTAGATTTCTATAAGAAGGGATAGTATTCCCATTTCAAAGGGAATAATGTTTTAAAAGTGAACATGGGGCCGATTAAAAGGTTAAAAGGAAATTGGAAATATTTTCCAATATAAATAGGGTAGATTATCCAAGTATAGAAATAAAGAATGTGAAAATAATGGATCGAATGTTGATAACGTATATTTTCTAGAATATGAAAGAATAAGGGTTTTATAATAATTGGAAATGTTTTCCAAGAGTGTAAAAGGATAAATCGGGAGTATAGTAATATCCGGTAAGATATGGGAATTCGAATAATAAAAACGAATGTTGAATAAATAGTGCTCGTGGTTGTGTGACGTTAGTTATACATTAGAATGGATGTTGTTTTTACTTCGATAGTTAAATAACCGACTATCGAAGTGTTTGACCATCGTTGTCAATACGGAGAGACCGGTTGGATTTATTATCCGGAAACCACTCCGTATAGGCATAAGCGCTACGAAATAGATATGCTGAAGATAATTGAAGACGGAGTTAAATGCAAGGATCGTCCAGTTCCCGAATGGTACTTTCTATTTGTCCAGTCCTAGGACAACTTGTATGGACGAGTGTCTGACAGAGTATTTCCAACGGTCATGCCGTTGATTTTACGAATATACCAAGTTGGTGGGGAGAAGGTAACTTCTTTCTATTCTACACCCAGTGTGCATTTGTGTAATCAATGTGTGATTACAGATTTGACGATGTGACATTCAAAGTGAATGGTGATCAGATGTTCTAAAGATAGACGTAGCCTCTAGCCTCACAACCAGGAAGTGACAGAAGTTGGGCTAGGCAGCATGGCTAGTTGGGTCATCCCCAAGCAGGGTGTATTGTCACCGATCTAGAGAAAATTCATATTTATATTTCTTTTCGATTCTGTATCTTCGGATGACGGTTAGATGGCCTACAACCGTGGTGGCAATATATTCGCGACACTCAAGCTAAATGAGTGAGCGGTCATGTGTGGCCGGATTGCAAGACGTTCTTGTTGAACCCTGAGCGTATCCCCTCTAGAGTACACTAATCAAAAGGTGCTCCTATACCTTGTCTGTTGGAATCTAATCTCCAATAAGCGCTCTGTGGTTTATGATTTTATACTATATATATGTGGAGCATGAGATGCAAGCATTCTGCTACTTGGATATTTATTTGCCTTAGACATTATCATAATATCATTGGGTTTGATATCAAAGATATTTTGGGTTATAGTAAGGTAAAAGCCGTCCATGTTTATTAAGACGACCCGAAATCCCGTTCTCACGGAAACAAGGGTTATCTTTGGAATATAACACAGAAACAGATAATAGCAGAACAAAATTAAATAAATACACTAGATAATGAACAATAGAATATACTGGATAAAAGTAATCATCAGAGTTACACAGTATACAGGATCTTACTTAGTACAAATACAGTTCAGCTATACATAAATGTCTACAGTGGAAATAAACAAAATATGTACAATAGGAGCTGAACAGCATAAAAAGAGATAAATGATAGAATCCATCTTCAGCTCCAGCTATCCAGAAAAAGAACCAGCTAAACCTGAATACAAGGCTGCCCATGTAGAAAAAGAGGCACCCGAGTTTGAAAGTGAAACAAACTACGAGTCAGTCATGGGACTGGTATGAGAAATCTACTCAACACATATATAATTTGGCTAATCACAGGACCACGCCACTTTCGTGGAACGGGTTTACTCCATTGGACTGCCAGTGCTTTAAAACAAATCTTTCTTTTAAACATCGCTATGCTTTTTATAAAAATGAAGCCGTTATAAGACTCAGTTCCCATCACACAATGCAACGCAAACCGGAGGATAGAGTTTTTACCTTATAATGGCCAAAATATGCTTAATACGAATAAAACAAAGGCATTTGATATTATTGCTAGTGTTTATATGTTTTGAAAACAATTTCAAATCATAACTATCAATCATAGACGGCATTAATGCCCCATACCACTATGTCGCCATATATAGGTATACAATCAAAACCGCACGATGTCGTATTTGGAAATTGGATTTCCGTCATGAACCAAGGCAAAAGATAGTCCTTACCGAGTTCGAGACTGCCTAGCCCGAGCCTCAGGAACAACCGCAACTGCCCCTTGGAGCGACAGGGCCGGTCCACCGATGTGGATTATTATACCTGAACAATACGTTTCCCCGCCCTTTGGGGCGTAAACGAGCCAGTGAATGACTCCATCGGACCCGGATCGTCCGATCAAACCGAGGCGCCTCGCAACAGCAACAACCACATAGGTGAAAAGTATATAAATGTCAGGGCTGGTAGGTCACTGACACCACCCTAGCTAGGAAGAAACGCATGCCCTCCCTGAGGTCCTTCTCCCGTTTTAGGTTCAAACCGGGGTGTGAGGCTCGCGAATTCACGTTATACACAAAGCTACGCCTCACAGGCGGTGCTTTGATCATCACCACAAGACTTTGCTTTTCAACAGAAGCCCTGATCACTGCATCTTAGCATGCCACATAGGCAATTCATGCCATGCGACTGATGTCCATCGATATACAACCTCTGAGCTCGTGCGTCTCAGAGAAGGGCGTTAAGCGAAAGAATAAATTCTCCGCCGCCAAACAGATGTATATTTAATAGAGATCAATCCACACAGAATAAAATCCAATGTCAGACACACAGTCCATGTACAAGTCCGTTCTGGGTCTGAACGAAACCGGAGGCACTAAATACCTCGCAAACCCATCGATCAACACGTACGTCTGGACGATCACCACTCATTATCCATATTTCGGGATGCCTCCCAATCAGGACCTCGGTTACCATCCAAACAAGGTGAAGATCTCCGGTCTTCGACCGTCGTCTTCATCTTCGACTTTCAATCGTCGGTCAATTATTTGAAATGAGAATTAACTCGGCCTTTTCAAATAATTCACGTATATTTAGAATTTCAAATCAATTTATTTCAATGATTAAATTATTCGACAACACCAATTTTGTTCTTTAATGTAATTTTCACACCAAACACATTCAACCATCAAAAGCCACATAAATCGAGCAAATTCAGTTTATTTCCATTCCATATCGCTTATGATATTTTATAACTATTTATCGCTATTTTTATTTATTTTACAATAGCTAATTTATTCGAAACGGCGCTTCGGGCCATAACGCGGCCGTGGCGCTGTTTTTCTTCAGAATTGATTTACACATATCTGAAAATCTAACCGTTGGATCCTCACAAAATTTACATCATTAGAAAGGTCTTTTCAAAACGAATCCAACGGTTCCAGTTTCGGGAAAATCCGACGGTCGGATCTCCCGGTACAATCGTTTGAAGTTTCGATTTCAAAATACGAACTGCAGCGTCGTTATTCGATTAAATATATAATTATATTTATATATATAAAAATATAATCGCTTCTGGCGCTGTTTTCCATCAGATTTGAATTAAACATTCCAGACAATCCAACCGTTGGATTTTTACAAGGTTGGTGCCGTTGGGAAGATATTTCCAAGGCGAACCCGACGGTTGAGGTTTCGGGAAAATCCAATGGTCGGATTTCCCGCATTAGTTGTTTGAAATCACGTTTTCAAAATACGAACTGCACGGCCTCGTTTTGTTTTAATTTTATTTATATTTATATATTTATATAAATATAGTTCATTCAATGATTTCAATATCGCTTTCACTTCAAATATTTTACTAACGCCTTAAAATTTTGGAAAATTTCGCCATAACCTCCCCTGCACCGGGAGCATCGGGAAATCGCAAATAGCTTTCCCGGTCCTTCTAATCTCAAAAAGAAAAAGAAAAAGCCAAGCGGCTAGCCAACAGGCTCATAAAATCATCACCCAAACAAAACAGTAAATGTGTACCTATTTGTCGGGCACAAAATTTTATTCCTCTTCTCTAGCCCCTTTGCTATAACCTGTTCAATGAATATGCATGTACACATATATATAGTTCTTACCATTTATCATTTTCTATTCGACTTCATATTTGATTTCTGTTTGGTTTAAAAACACCATTCATTCTAATGTTACATACATAGGTGCAAATCATTTCATTAGCTAATTAATGAATATTTCAACTCATATATGTTTATTTTGAACAAGTGGCTATTTTTAACACTTCACATTTCAACGATTCATGAATACAATAAAAATGTGATTTTTATTGTAAAACAATTCATTTCAAAACACTATTTTTCTATATAGTTCATATAGGTGACAAAAATAGGATTTTTATCATAAAACAATTTCTTTCAAAATGAGATTATTTTACACAGTTCATATAGTCGATAAAAGGTGATTTTTATTATCAAACAATTTATTTCAAAATATGAATACCATTCAACACATGAATTTCAGATCAACGAATGAATATCGATTCAACACATGAAGGTTTTCTATTCAATGAATAAATATAGTTTAAGCAAATGAAAATAATTCAAACACACGAATATTATTCAAAATTTCGGCAGCATAACGGCAGGGTAGTTAAAACCGGGACCGTCCCTAGTACGGCTCCTCGCTCTACCTTAAAACCTCGCTGTTTTTGACAATGGGGATCATGCATCTAGTTCGCACGCAGGCGGCATGTATATATTTATTTCATTTCCACAAAACTAATCCTATGTGGTTTCAACCAAATATTTTTCAACCACAAACGGGTATTTTTCAACCACAATCAACCAATATCAACCACAAACAATCCCAAACAATCATTCGTATCAATCAATTTTCACAACAATTTCAATCAATAAATATCGTCCATGGTTTGTGGACGAGGGGCGTATATATATATATATATATATAGCAATTCACTTTTATTTCAACACATATATATATATATATATAGCTAAAAAAAAAGAAATTGAAGAGTGAGAAATTCTCACCAATAGCTATCCAACTTCACGACACTTCCTTTATAGAAATCTTCGCCAATCTCGCCTTTTGTCGCTTTCGTTGCTCGTATTCTCTACATATGTAAAAATCGAATTTTTACTATGCTATTCAATATATAAAAAAACGAATTTTTACTTTGCTATTCAATATATAAAAAAACGAATTTTTATATTGTTCACTTCACCATAAAGATCATACTTTAATATTCTCCTATATGCGATAAAATTATATTTTTCTCCGCTATTCGAATATATAAAAATTCAGTTTTTCTTCGCCATTGGAATACATAAAAATTCCTAACTTTCTTTTTTTTTTATAAAAATTCAAGCTTTTCTATAAACGAAAAACACATTTACATTTTTACAAATATGCTATTTATTTTAAAAACAAAGCCATTTATATTTTTAAAACAAAGTTGTTTATATTATAAAAACAACTTTTTCGAAACAAAGTACATTTTCCTTTTAAAGTTCTAATCTTTTTCTTTTTAAAGTTTAAATCTTTTTCTTTTTATATCCTAAAATAAAATCAGTTTTTAAACTTTTTTTAAAATAAGAATTTAAACCCCTTTTTTTTAAAAATCAGAATTAAACCGTATTAAAATAAAAATAAAATAACAACACTTACTGTATCTGCGAAGAAGGGGGGCGATGTCAGGGTCGGCGGCAGGAGGTCGTCAGGGCGGAGCTGGCTTCGAGGGGGGCTCGCGAATTGGGCGTCGCGATGCTTCAGGGGGGGGCGGATGCGTCGCGAGGGGGGGCTCGGGTGCGTCGAGGTGGAGAGGAGCGGGATCGGCAGCGTGGTGGGGGTTCGGCGGTCGTGGGTCGTCAGGGCGGTGGCGTCGAGGTCGACAAAGGGGGGCGTCGATCCTTTTTCTTTTTTCCTTTTCTCTTTTTTTTATTCGTCTGAGCGAAAATAAGGAGAGAAAGGGGGTGAGGGTTTTTTAAAAAGAAAATATATATATTATTTTATTTATTAAATTAATTCTAAAAAGCAACTTTTATTTTCGACCTCGAAATGAAACCCACCGCCTGTCGTCTATAGCGTATTACCCCCATTCCGAACACAATGGGATATGTATCGTAAGCTGATTTGACTGTTTCGATCAGTTTCCGTTGAAATCAACATATAACTCTATATATTGAATTTGAACGCGTTTTTCAATTTACCGGGGTCACATACTAACTAGAAAAATTCTCGAAAAATATTTTCTAGCTTCGTATTGACGATACGGTCCTAACAAAACTAGTTTCGTCGAATTCTGAGATCGTTTGAAAAATGGCCAATTTCCAGTCGATTGAAATCAACTGAAACTGGCCAAACGCGTTTTCCTTTGCCACGCTCACATATTGATTCGAAAAATTATGAAATTTGGAATCTAGCAATAACTTGACATCACGGACCCAACAAAAGTGGTTTCGTCGAAATCCGAGGTCGTTTGCAAAATTTCCATTTTTAAGGGCCTGAATTCCATAGCGACTATTCAGAATTTTCAACTGGACATATCTTTTGATTCCCGCTATCGAATTTCGATTTTTCAGATTCGTTAGAAAGATATTACCAATTAGATCCTAATGTTTTTGGTTTTGCTAAAATCCGGATTGTTCTGCACCCGGTACAGTCCGACAAAGTTTGTATTCCATTTTTGAAACTGCAGCGCCTTTTCAGGCCTTGTTTATAATTATAATTAATTATATTCATTTTCAATTGTCGATTCAAACTCAGTTTTCATCGCCATTATTTAAAATATTTATTTTAAATATTTAAAATCCATTATTTTAGCCAATTTAAAAATTTTAAATTGGTTCAGATTTTCTGGGTCGTTACATTTATGTGTGGGCTGGTCTTACTATTATCCTTTTGTTTCAAAAGGATTATTCAAAGTAAAACATTATGGTTGGAATTTACTCACACCAGTCCCATGACTGACCCAGAGTTTATTTTGTTTGTTTTCCCTAAACTCTTGGGTGCCCAAATTTTTATGGGCAGTCAAATGTTTCAGGATTTTACAGACCCACTTGGAGGAGCTCGAAGTAGGAAGCTTCACCATTATTTATTTAGAGTTTATTTCCGCTGTGATGTGATGAATTGTACTCTGATATATGGTATGTACATACAATACAGTTTTGTAATTCAAAGTTATGTTATATAATACATTTATTTCATTCCGCTGTGAGTTTCGTATTTACTCTGATTTTGTTCAGTGTTCTTCTTCTTCTTCTGTTCTATTAGTTCTATCTTATCTTTCTCATCCTCTTAATTCTATCAATAATGACGCCGTTTTCAAGGTATCGAAAATCGCTCCATTACAGTTGGTATCAGAGCTGAAGGTTAAGTGATTACCTTGGCTCTGTGGCGTAACTCAATAGAGATGGAGTTAGTAATACTCTAGATTTAGTATGAGTGTATATATATGAGCGCGTATTTGTAAACTAATATAAAAACTGTTTTATATTGGGTTGACTAGTCAGTCGAGTGGTTTATGAATTCCGATCGAAACAGTAATGCAAACTACGTCGATAGGAGTTTCTAAACTCTTGAACAGAGTAATTCGGCACAGTATGTTTTTAAAAGAGGGTAAATAAAATAATTTTACCCAAATTATATTTTGATATAAAAAGGATTATGTATCTTGAGATTATTATAGTGTTGATCGTTATTATGATCAAATAAGATCTATAATTGAGTTGGTTATATAAATTACCAATCGAAATATTATATGAAAAATCAGATGAGCTGAATCTGAAGTTAAAACCAGAATTGAAATAAAACTCTAGAAACTTGGAAAAGAATTGAAATTGAATTTGAATTAAATATAATGGAATTTTAAAATCCTGGGAGATTTGAAAATTTGTTTTCCAAGTGCTATGAAAGATATTTTGAAGTAATTTCAAAAATAGAGTGTTTATAAATGAGTTTTTAAAGTAATATAGTATTGAACTCACTTCGATGACTGGAAAATAAATCCCGATGATGATCGCGACATTATCGGTGTTCATTTTCGAGCTGGTAAGTGACGGATTACTACCAAAGATTTTGTTTTGGATTGTTTTGAGAAACAAGTTGTCAGAAATTCAAATGTTTTGAATTACCATTATGATATGCAAATATATATTATTTCAAACTGATTTGAAATAAAATCCCAGGAGTTTGAATTCTGAAACAAAAATTTAACTTATGAAGTTAAAATGATAAAAGTGGGACTTAAACAAAGATAAACAAAATTGGACTGAAGTAGAAACGATCTTGAATGGAAATTTTAAATGGGAAATATTGGAGATTCGAGTTATTAAAATGAATTGATTATTAGAAAATAAGAATCGAACTTTGAAATGGGAGATGGAGATAACTGATTTGAGAAATAAATCAGTAAATGGAATTGGAGTTGAAATAGAAATTTGGCTTGGAATAAGAAAATGATTGGATTAAAGAATAAAATGATTTGAGATCGGTTGGAAATGTTTGGATATGTTGATAAAATATCGGATAGAAGAGTTAGACTTGGATGCCCAACCAAAAGGGTACATGTTTATATTTTCTTCGATTATGTGATTTTTATGAGTCCGTCTGGCAAGTCGTCTGGCTGTTTGATCTTCTGTTGAATTGGAGAAGGCCCAGAGTGGCGAGTTGTAGTAGTACCGATGTCATCATGTAGAGGAAATGCTGGCAAAATTCTCCGAAAATTTGAGCTGTTAGGAAATTTTCAGAATTTTGAAAATATTCAAAAATAAGAAGGAATTAATATTTAATTGGAATTAATCAGTTCAGTTGAAACTGAAATTATGAAGTAAACCAAAAAGATTTTTAACCTGTTTATAACAGAGATTGTAGCATTTTCCCTATCTTAGCAATTTCGAGGACGAAATTATTTAAAGGGGGAAGGACTGTAACGTCCCGCATTTTTGTCGGTTTGTATTTGAATATTCAAATCAGTTTAAATATTGGATTTGTAATATAAGTGGATTTATATATTAATTAAAATGAAGTTGAACGTACAAAAAATATATCTTAAATATAATCGAGCCCGTAATATCGCGGCAGTTCGTATTTTAACGTTCTGAACTTCAATTGAGTGTACATGACTCATTTTAAATCGGATTTTGTCGAAACCAGAAACGTTGGAATCTGTTAAACTGTATTTTTCCAACAGAAGTGAAAAACCAAGATTTCGTCGAATATATTGCAAGATATGTCCAAATCAAATATTCAGAAAGTCACTATGAAATCGTATATCTACCGTAACGGTTATTTGAATGTAACTTAATATCGGGTGCAAATCAGGACAAGGTTCTTTTGAGGCGCAGCGATAATTTAATTTTTAGAATTTTACTGTAATTTTTAATTAATTAAATACGCAACTTTTATTTGAAGTATTGTGCACCCTGTATCGGTATTTCGGGGTTTCAAAATATGAGTTAAACTACCAGTATTATTATATTTCTGGGATCGTGGCACCTCGCTGGACGCGATCGTATTCTTATTTCTATCTGTAACAGCTCAGATGTAAAATGTAATTTTCGTAACACAGTACACTTGCAATTAAAACATAAACGGATATATATAATCTGCTGCTTGGCACTATACCTTCCTTCAAATGAAAGCAAACACAAAAACCAAGCCATCCCTAATCAAATTAATATGTTGTCCCTAGCCTTGTAACCGTCCATGCCCTAGGTTGAAAATATGAGCTACCGTAAGACTGAAACTACTTGTCTACCCTGTACTGTGAGTTCCTTAACGCTTAAGTATGATAAGCTTCCCTACTTTCAGCTATAAAAGGAAGCACGGACCTAGGATTTCTTTTCAGAAAAAAAAATACTGTAATAAAGTGAACACGTCCCTTTCCTAATCTAATGAAGACCTATGCAACCCCATATCTTTTAATTTAATACTAGACATGCTGCATTAAAATTTGTTACCTTTCTATGTATTTTCTTTTCACATTAAAGCACTCCCATACTCCTAGCCTAATCAAAAACTCACCCATGCCATACTTCAAACACTTCAGCTACTTGGATATTACATACCCTAAAGCGTGATGTACACGGTATCTCCCTCCTATATATAATACTCCTTCCCTGCTGAAACCAAAACAAGATAGGAACCGCAACCTCCAAATCAGAAAAATCGACCCTCATAATAAAAGAAACAAGGGGTGAGATTTACGTGAGTGAAGTGTGGAAGGGGAGAGTGTTGAACGTGGTTTGCATGGGTTCTAAGTGGAGCACGGCATGGAGTTGCGTTCAAAAGCATGAGCAGGATTTGCGCGGGGCAAGGATGAGAAAGTAAGGCCAGGGAAATTGGAAAGGCGATAGGAAGTACGCGAGATAAAAGGAATGGGAGGAGAACATGGCAACTGAAAATGTCATTTTGAAGTGGAACGTGAGTTCTGATGGGGATGGGTCTTCACGCAGTAATGAGCGGACAAGTGTAAAGGGGGAAGACTTGGACTAAAAATTGTGTTAATGCAAACCGAAAAGGGGAAAGTCCTATTTCTTTAGTCCCCAGTAACTTAAAGTTGGAGAATACTAAACGTGGTATATAGTTTGTTTTCAAATTTAGTAAGGTAAGAGGGGGCTTGAACAGCAAACAAGGAGGGGTAAAAAGCAGGTTACGATGGGATAGGATTTTATGATAAGAGATGGAACAATTGTGAAGAAGTGAGGCCAGTCATTTAACAAGTGGAAGGATATGAATGGAGTATGCTTTACTATTCTTTTAATCGATCATGGCTCTGTAGCATGGTTCTAAGGTGAGGAAATAGGCGACTTAAAGGTTGGAAAACGCTTACGTATCAGTCGATGATGGCGGGAGGTCAGGGTTCCGGTAAGAAGTGAAATGGTGATCAAAGAATGGAAAGCGGCGTGCAAATGTTTTCTCGTACGGTATTCCTTTTCATTCAATTCCAGTTGTGGACGTGAGTTTAGGTCCGGAGAATGAACCTTGGAGACCGACAAGCAGAGCAGTGGGCTACTGTAATTTGGATCCGTTAAGATCGTATGGTCGGAGGCTATGGACTGGAACCGGTCTAAAGCGATTTGGCGCTCGTCTGAATTCAGGCAAAATAAACCGCTCAACCAAATCAGCCAACGCAAATCGTTATTTAACGGTTAACGCGCCAAGGTGAGTAAAATCACTAACTTTGATCTATTTTTATAATTATATTTTAATGTTGTTTGAATGCTGTGTGATGGTCGATTAGGTAGATTACAAGTAATTTGGTTGAATATTATATACCGTTACATATGTACACACCATCGGTTGGACCCTGTTTCCATCGATTAGAACACCCCCTAGTATAGAGTTAGTGTAAATTGTGTTGACTGACATCTGTGGATGCGGAAACCGGTTGGAGGAATCCGACCGAATTCCTTGATAATTATATGTACTGTTTGCTTTGTATGAACCCGAATTATATTTAAAACCCCATGTGAATATTGATGTTGAACGTAAATTCAACATCTATTTCGATAAATAAATAAACGATATCGATTTAGAAAGTGGTGACAGTCGACCGTAAACCCATCGTTTTGTTAAGGAGTTGATTGGCCGTCCGGCAAATCAACTAAGATAATTATAAAAATTATATTTTTATAATTAAAAAGAAGATTTAAATTTATGATAGAAGTTCTATTATAAACCAGTATTTTAGAGTTCGTTTTTATAAAATAAATAAAAACGATTGTCGATATTTAAATTACTTTATAAAGCAGAAATTATCCAATGATTAAATATTTGGATAATTATATTTAAGATAAACAATTTAGAAATATTATTAGATTAATTATATTAATCTAATGTTAAGAAGTAATTCAAATCAGTTAAAGAATTTACTGATGGAATGAAGTTGATTTAATCAACTGTTATTTGGGAAAATGATTATCAGATTAATTGGATTTTAGTTAATCTAACGAAAATAGTTCGGAAATAAATTAATCAAGATTAGTTACCCATTTAATTTAAGAAGTTATAAATAGAACGATGGAATGAAATGAAAACGAAGAGTAAATGTTTAAAAATAAATAATAATAAACAACGAAGATTTCAAAGGATGAATATGATGTTATAGAACCGTATTCCAAAGTAAAACAAGGAAATACGATTTGATGAATATTATAAGCAATAAAGGATTAGAATACAGACTTATATCTGTTTTAAGGTAAGAACGTTGTCGATCAAGGTCTGAGAGGTAAATAGAATACCCCAACTAGAACGGCTTAACTATTATCGAGGAATGATATCAGTTTGTGACGGAGATATATGTTAAGATTAGTAGAAAAGGAATATGGCAGCATATGCAAGTTTAGAACTATAGCGATAAAATAAACGCTGTTGATTAGGCTTAAGCGTAAATGTTATGTCGAGACTGGTTATAACATAAAATATTACAGCGTATGACAAGTTTGAACTATAGCGATAAAATAACGCTGTTGATAAGGTAAGGGTGACTGTAATGTTGAGATTAGTTATAAAGGTAATATTACAGCGTATGACAAGTTTAGAACTATAGCAACAAATTAACTGCTGTTGATTAGACTTAAGCGTGACTTTTATATATAGCAGCACTTCCTAGGAAATGAAGCA
The DNA here is from genome assembly GCA_030737875.1 of Allium sativum. NCBI lineage: Eukaryota > Viridiplantae > Streptophyta > Magnoliopsida > Asparagales > Amaryllidaceae > Allium > Allium sativum. Next base: position 102,734,832 of record CM060916.1, on the reverse strand, counting down.
GTTTAGTTGAAATCCACTTATTCGAAAGTGAGAAATAACAATGTCGTAAGAAAATATAAGAATCAATTTTAGAAAGAGAAATTGGAGAATCGTGTTAGAAAACAATGACAGCATTTCGATGTTCGAAATGTGATTAGAATTTAAACCGTTAGGATTTGGAACTAGAATTCGACGATGTCGAAAGTATTAAAAATAAACTATTTTTATGGATTATAATCTGATAGAATAATGAACATTTAGTTTTAAACAAATAAATGTTGATAGGATAGAAATCAGTATTTAGTTATAAACTTGATATCGATTTGATAAGAAGTTGACTTAGAGACAGAGTTTATAAAGTAGAATACGAGTGAAAAGTATGAAAGAGATTTCGGTAAACAAGATAAGGGAGATTATTACGTGAATAAAGATTTATATGATCAAGCTGTTTAGGTTTCTATAAGAAGGGATAGTATTCCCATTTTAAAGGGAATAATGTTTTAAAAGTGAACATGGGGCCGATTAAAAGGTTAAAAGGAAATTGGAAATATTTTCCAATATAAATAGGGTAGATTATCCAAGTATAGAAATCAAGAATGTGAAAATAATGGATCGAACGTTGATAACGTATATTTTCTGGAATATGAAAGAATAAGGGTTTTATAATAACTGGAAATGTTTTCCAAGAGTGTAGAAGGGTAAATCGGGAGTATAGTAATATCCGGTAAGATAAGGGAATTCGAATAATAAAAATGAATGTCGAATAAAAAGTGCTCGTGGTTGTGTGACGTTAGTTATACATTAGAATGGATGTTGTTTTTACTTCGATAGTTAAATAACTGACTATCGAAGTATTTGACCATCGTTGTCAATACGGAGAGACCGGTTGGATTTATTATCCGGAAACCACTCCGTATAGGCATAAGCGCTACGAAATAGATATGCTGAAGATAATTGAAGACGGAGTTAAATGCAAGGGTCGTCCAGTTCCCGAATGGTACTTTCTGTTTGTCCAGTCCTAGGACAACTTGTATGGACGAGTGTCTGATAGAGTATTTCCAACGGTCATGTCGTTGATTTTACGAATATACCAAGTTGGTGGGGAGAAGGTAACTTCTTTTTATTCTACACCCAGTGTGCATTTGTGTAATCAATGTGTGATTACAGATTTGACGATGTGACATTCAAAGTGAATGGTGATCAGATGTTCTGAAGATAGACGTAGCCTCTAGCCTCACAACCAGGAAGTGACAGAAGTTGGGCTAGGCAGCATGGCTAGTTGGGTCATCCCCAAGCAGGGTGTATTGTCACCGATCTAGAGAAAATTCATATTTATATTTCTTTTCGATTCTGTATCTTCGGATGACGGTTGGATGGCCTACAACCGTGGTGGCAATATATTCGCGACACTCAAGCTAAATGAGTGAGCGGTCATGTGTGGCCGGGTTGCAAGACGTTCTTGTTGAACCCTGAGTGTATCCCCTCTAGAGTACACTAATCAAACGGTGCTCCTTACCTTGTCGGTTTGAATCCAATCTCCAATAAGCGCTCTGCGGTTTATGATTTTATACTATATATATGTGGAGCGTGAGATGCAAGCGTTCTGCTAGTTGGATATTTATTTGCCTTAGACATTATCATAATATCATTGGGTTTGATATCAAAGATATTTTGGGTTATAGTAAGGTAAAAGCCGTCCATGTTTATGTGTGGGCTAGTCTTACTATTATCATTTTGTTTCAAAAGGATTTTTCAAAGTAAAACATTATGGTTGGAATTTACTCACACCAGTCCCATGACTGACCTAGAGTTTATTTTGTTTGTTTTCCCTAAGCTCTTGTGTGCCCAAATTTGTATGGGCAGTCAAGTGTTTCAGGATTTTACAGATCCACTTGGAGGAGCTGGAAGCAGGAAGCTTCACCATTATTTATTTAGAGTTTATTTCCGCTGTGATTTGATGTATTGTACTCTGATATATGGTATGTATATACAATACAGTTTTGTAATTCAAAGTTATGTTATATAATACATTCATTTCATTCCGTTGTGAGTTTCGTATTTACTCTGATTTTGTTCAGTGTTCTTCTTCTTCTTCTGTTCTATTAGTTCTATCTTATCTTTCTCATCCTCTTAATTCTTTCAATAATGACACGGTTTTCAAGGTATCGAAAATCGCTCCATTACACCTAAACTCAAGTATCGAGCTCAATTGGTCACACGGGTTGAACATGACTATCAAGTACAGTCGATTGGGTTAAGAGATTTCCCAAGTAAACATACTTACTCAATCGTGTCCAAATTGAAATTCATGCACGGCCAAGGAGGCTACTTACAACTATCTATTGTAACAAACATAAGCTCTAAACTTGATCAGGATGTCAGCCAGCATATGCCGCAACGCAAGTATATTTGATCCCAGGGTATGCCAAGTATACTTGACCTCATGAACATGATCGACCCCGTAGGGTAGAGCATGCTCGAGTCCAGATTGGGTCGAGCATGATCTACCCTAGCCTGGTTCGATCACGGCAATACAAGTCAAGATTGCATGAGTTTAACATGGCTCAAGTGTGATTAATTAAGTCATTTCAGGCAGGCCAGGATTTTCAAAATCATCTTCATAAAATAGAGCATAGTTTCGAAGTAAATACGGAAAACATGAATGCAAAAATGGGCTACTAAATACAAGAGTTCAAGAGCAAACTATCCATAAATGTGGGATTCGAACTTGAAAATAAGTTATAAGTGTGAGCTATAGGACAACCGAATTCAAATGTGCGAACAAGTGAACGAAGAATGAACAATTTCGCGGTTTAGGAATTTCATCGAACAATTCATGTGCGTGTAATTCAGAACAAGGTTTTGGGAATTTCATGCAATTCAAAGTCCTCAAACATACTCAAATACATGTCCTAACCCAATTCAAATCAATTTCACCTCAAATTTCAGTAGATACAGCCCCAAAATTTCAATACAAATCCAATTATGATCAAAATTCCAATCGTGTACGAGTCAAACCAAGTCTGTACAGATTAAAAGGAAGAATTACCTTTTGGAAAGCACTTCATAATTGGTGAGAAATAATCCGATCTGATTTGAAGCCGCTCAGGTTTGATTGTGGGGGTCGAGCACGGTTAATGGATTGAGGTAGATTAGAAATTGCTGGGCTGATTCGATTAGAACTTGAAAAGGAACCGATTGTAGAGATAAGATTTTTCAAAAGAAAAAGAGAGTCACTGCTATTAATCTATTCTTCCCGAAGTTGAAAAATAAAGTGAGAAAATGAAGGCATGAGCATATATAAGGCGGGAAGACGAATGGACTCGCTCAGACCTGTTCGTTCGAGTCCAGGTTGATCGCTCGAGCACGAGTAATCGCATTGTCTCAAGTGAACACGTAGGTTCAATCGCTCAAGTCATGGAGACATGAATAGGCTCGGTCACCCAAATTACCCTGGTCGCTCGAGCAATGAAACATATGCAGGCTTGGTTGCCCAGACCAATACCGGTCGTTCGAGCCATCATGACCTATTTGATCCACACCGATATGATAACTCGATCTATTAAATGGTGCTATAATTACTCATTTCGAAGCTTGAAATTTCACCAGCTAAGAATTAAAAATTTTGAGGGGAAAATGTGTATCCGTTAAAATCACATACTCATTAATATATCGGGCATTGGCATGGTTCGAACATTAATAAGGCTCAAGCATCTAAGGGTCACTTCACATATAGGGTCGGTCAAGCTCAGGTAGGATCGATCGAGTGTTAAAAGGACCGGCCACCAGTAAGCCAAGCCCAAAGGGTCGGTTACGCGAGTCAGTGTCGGTCAAGTAGCATCCTATATTATTTTGTTACCTTCCTAGTCGCACACTTACCCATAAATTGGTCATGCACATCCTATGGTAAAGTAAGATGAAGCTCACACGTCACCTCGGTCGCTCATAAGGTTGTTCGAGCACCTCATCCGCTGAGAATAGTTCATACATGATCGGTCGCTCATGGGGCTAGTCTCGGGTCGCTCGCACCTTGATCCTTCAACCTGCTAATGCTTTGGTCGCTTGCTCGAATCCTAGTTGCTCTCTCATCTAAGGGTCAGTCGTTCATAACAGCTAGTGACAGGCTGGTTATAGCTATTGACAACCGGCTACAACTGGCAGTGGCATTTCTGTAATTACCTGCGCTAGCGACCGAAAACCTGCACATACAAATCTCAGCTCACCACTTCACTCCAACTTCTCCTATAAATAGGCCATAGCTTCCATACTTTTAGGGACAGATTTCTATAACCCCGAAGGGCTGTCAAATTGCTTCCTCTTCCGTTTCAAGGGATTCAAACATCGTCTACCATCTCAAAGCAAAGATCTAGCATTGAATTCATCATGGAATCCGTCAAAAGTTCCCAAGTATCTTAGAGATTGGTGATCCTCAATCATTTTCCTTGCACTTAGCAAAATCCGCCTAATTCTTCGCTGATTTGCATAGATTAGAGTGAAATCCTTGTGTAAAGGAGAAGATGAATGTACTTATAAATTATTCTAAGCTTGTAACTGTTGAATTGCTAATGGAAATCCTTTCCAAAGTGGACGTAGATCTATTTCAGATCGAACCACTATAAAAATCTTTGTGTCTTTACCTTTTTGTTGCGATTGTAGCCTTATTTCTTACCAATTGGTGAAGTTCCTTCGTGGCACCTTTGGTGTTTGAACTAATTTCGGTTTAATCAGTATAGAAGATCATCCACTATCATATTGTGGGGGGTATAGGGTCAACCGCTAATGATACTGCGAGCGTCCGCTAATGGTACTACGGGAACTATCAAATCACCAATATATATATATATATATATATATAATAACCACAATCACCAAGCCTAAATAACTAATATAAAAAAAAATGAACGACTGCCGAAGACTAACGGTGGATCGTCCATCTTAGGGGGTATAGGCTAACCCAGTCCGTATCAAAGATCCCCTTGGACCTGCCTATACCAGGTTAATTTTATTTGGGGGGAAGTTGCTCCAGGGTATGATTCGAACACGCGACCTATTACCAGGTAGTGGGAACTCCTTACCACTGGGCTACTTACCACATACTAAATAACTAATATATATATATATATATATATATATATATATATATATTTGTGTGTGTGTGTATATATTATCCACAACTAATAAACAATTTATAAATGCATCCAAGCAGCCAACAATATATTTTTAACGATAAAAATAAATTTAAATAAATTTCTGAGTGAGAATTACTCACCGTGATTTTTATTTTCACAGAGCACCCACTGAAGCATATTTTATAAATTTCACAGCGATTTCTCCATACGTCTGTTTTCCAATGTAAAACAAAAATAAAATTTCAATTATCGAATTATACTAATTTAAATTAAATCAATTACTCATGTGTAAACTAAATTCCAATTTAAACCTTAACTGATTAGTCTATAGATTTTTTTTCTTCACCAACTACTCTATAGGTTTGTACCATTTTACTTTAACCAGCTAATAAAATTATAAACTAATTTAATTTATTTAGTTAATGAAAATATAAAATAATTTACCTTCGTTACATACCAATTGTATAAATAAATCTTGAATTTAAAACAAACAAAAAACAATAATTACCTTAATTCTATTTACTGCTGTGCACTACAACAAATTGACCACATTATAATGATGGAAAACAGCTGTAAAAGACTTTTTACAACGTTAGGGCAACGGTCGTGTATTAAGAAGTTGTAAAAGACTGAAATCTTTTACAACAGTTTTGCACGGTTGTGAAATGTATATTTTACAACTCTTTTTCACCATTGTAATAAACTTTATTACAAGTGTTTATAATCATTGTAAATATTTTATTAAAAATATTATTTTACAGTTGTAATATATGAACAATTTATATACATATTACTAATAAAAGAATTCATTGCAAAACATATTATCTACAAAATTGAAAATATCAAACAAACTTAAAACATGAACCAAAACATTAATAAAAATTTCAAACTCTCATCATTTTTTTACATAATACCCTCAATTTATAAATCATACAATTATCTTTACATAAAGCCACTAAAAGTTCTAATTTTTCATGCAGCCTCCCTTGTCGCTCTAATATAGTTGACAGTACAAGAACTACGTAGTACTTTGTTTCCCCTAATCCAAAATTGCTTGCCTCTCTTGGAACCCCCTGCAAGTCAAAAACACAGGGGTTAAAATAAAAAGAAAAGAAGAAAATATCGACAGCAGGGATTTTGAGTTTCAGTTAATGGAGATCACTAATAATGGTGAATGTAAAGCTTTCCCAGGTGAAGCAAAAAACCCTAGCACATTTGGTTTCAGAAAACCTTGTTTTGTAGTGGACAATGGAGCAACACCACAATGTGTGGTGCACTTAGCACAATATGTGCATTTTAATGCATCAAGTTGGTCACTATACTTGCTCTCTAATCTGAAAGGAGATTTAAACATGAATATGAAAAATGAAAAATAAGCGTCGACCTATGCATTGAAATATCAACATGAACGGATATAATATCAAACTTAAAAGATAACTATACTCATATGTGACTACTACTCATGGAAGAGAAACCAAGTACCTGAAAATCTTTATTAACGATCATTCCGACAGCACAAGACATAGTAGCAAAGAGGCCCATAACAAACTGCATCTCCATAACCAGCGTATAAGTGATGTCCTACTCCGTCTTCTTAAACCAACTCTACCAAAGGCAGAACCAAACCATACAACACGAAAATATCATTTTATTTTTTTAGAATCGAACACTGCAATCATAAACGAATTTAAAAAGGGATCACACATGAAAATATCATATTATCCATCTAAATTCATTCAACTACATATCCATAAGTATATTATTTTATCATTTTGACAAAAAATTGTATTTGTTGCAGCAAAACTCAAATTCCAAGTAGAGATTCAGCCAGTGCCTCACTCTTTAATCCTTTAGTTTATTTGTATCCACTTGCCTTCTTTTGGGTGCATCCTTCTCTGATTGAGCTGCATACACTGCTTGCAGCACCATCATATTTCATTCACGGGTGTCTGCATTAAACTGCACATATTTTTACGGTTTAACAATCCAATTTACCATTGATTTAAGGTCAATGTGCTAAACTCCAATTTTTCCTACTACAATGCAGTTAGACTGTGCTATGCAGAAGAACAGTAGTCAATGTAATATTTTCCCTTCCTCATTGTAAATACTAAATAAGTAACAAGATTCGACTGATAATATGCTAAACTCCATCTTTTCTGTTTTGAAATTAAAACAATATCATTTGAATAAGTCATTCATAATTCACATAATCATCTGCCTCTTAGTTTGGCGTCATACATCCTCAAAATCAAAATAAACTTCACATAATAAACTGAAAATAAGTGTTGGCCTATGCATTGAAATATCAACATGAATGGATTTAATATCAGACTTAAAAGATAACTATACTCATACGTGGCTACTACTTATGGAAGAGAAAGCCAATACCTGAAAATCTTTGTTGCCGATCATTCCGACACCACAAAACACAGTAGCAAAGAAGCCCATATTAAACTGCATCTCCATAACCAGCGTATAAGTGATATCTTGCTCCGTCTTCTTGTAAACCAATTCTACCAAAGGAAGAACCAAACCATACAATGCTGCGGCTCCTAAAGACAGAAAGAACCCCAAAATGTACTCTCTTTTACTCACACCCTCTGGTCTATCAGAACTCGCATGTAGCCCCAAAACAACTGCCCCAACCATTAAAAGCACCACTGAATTATACGAAAACGGTCTGAACTTCTGCTTCACTACCAGAATTGCAAAGAAAGCCGTAAATGCAAACTGGGTCGAGAACAGAATGGCAGAGGTGGACACTGGTAAAAAAGAGAGGCCATATGCATATATGAAATCCAGGTCTGTCATTGCAAATTAGAAAAGCATCAGGGTTGCCTTTTGTCTAGAAGCTCATTGCAAGAAGCAGTTTCAGGTTCCAATCCCCAATAATCCCTTCCTGCTCGTTCACTACCCACGGCTATAGTAATGACTCGCTTCCTTCACCAAAACTCCAACTTCCTCCAATTAGACAAACCTCTGGCCACTTCCTGGTTCCATTGCCTCAACTACCCACGCAACTCCCAACTACAGTCAACGCTGTGCTCAAGAAAAAAAATCAAAATCATTCACTGTTTGAACCAGAAACCACTACCTCCGGTAGCCGCCTTCGCCTGCCCTAAATCACCTTCGAATACACCAAATCAAAAGCCTTAAATCGAATCGAATCAACATCGAATAGCCCAAATCAAAAAACCCTAAATTGAAAACCCTTAGAAGTTGCCTTCACTTTCGAATCACCTTCTGATTCCAATCCCCAAGGAATTAAATTTGACCCTATCGTTTTTTTTGGGTTTATGAATCCAAACCGAAGTGCTGACTGAAGTTTGTTGAGACGAGTATTTTAGTACGGAAGAAGTGGGAAACGATTTTGATTTATGGAAAGCACGATGGTTCGAAGTACGAACTAAAATATAAAGACGCAGGTTGCTTTGGAGCCAGATTTTCACTTTTTGGCGGCTGAATTTATGCGTTTGCAATTACATTGCCGCTATTTTTTCTGCAAAGCACATTACCACCGGTTTTTATATGTCATAATGAAAATTTCAACAAAATTTAGGAAATTAAGTATTATAAGTTAGAATAAATTGGTAAATATTTATGTTAAATTTAATACGACTTCTTGAGAAGTTTTTTTTAATACTAAATATTACTTATCAACAATAGTTATTATTAATTATCACTTATTTTTTCTTAGTTATTATTGAATATTAATTATTATGTATATGTTACTAGATATTAACTATTAAATACCTAACGGTAATTACTTAAAAATAACCTCATTTTATTAATTATTAAGTGTTGATTATTTAGTAGTAATTAATAATTATTATAAATTTATAAAGTTATTATTGAATATTAATTATTATTCTAAGAGTTGTTAAAAATAGGTATGTATTGCAACTGTCATAAAAGAAAGGTTGTAATAGAAATATATTACAGCCGGTAAAATAAAAGTGTTGTTCAAGATAAATTTATTACAACTTTCAGACTAACACAGTTGTGAAAAACCTTTATTACAACTTTCATTTTGTGATAGTTGTAAAATTAAAGTTGTAATATGGTATTTTTGTTGTAGTGGTGATTTTATTCCATCGACCAATTTTATCCACTGTCCTAAAACCTAGGTTCACCACTGGGCTAGACATTGCGAGCTCCACCTTCACGTCAACAATACATGCTCCATTCGCAGTAGCAGTCGAAAGACTCCCTCCAGAAAACCATAATTAATGTGAGATCTGAAGAAAAAACCCCATCGCAACCTCATCCCCTAATTGACGGTCGCCTGCTCCAAAATCCTCAAATTTCAAATTGCGTTGAACAATCTCCCGCAAAATACCACATCGAATCCTTATACTGCGTATGAAATGTCTATCCCCCTCAAACCTCAATAATAGTTGCGCCCGCGAGTATCGTGTTGAGCTCCGAGCATCAGGGAACTCATGCATTTCAAACTCGCGAATTCAGTTATCAATTCGAAACCCTCCCTTTTTTCTCTTTTTGATTCCAAAAGATCTACTTATTGTTTCCGGCTATTTCGATTTTTAGGAATTTAAATAAATTATTTTGAATTTCAAAATAAAAGGGGAGATTGTGGTTTTGTTATGGAAGAGAATTTCGAAGACGAGAAAATGAAAGAGGGAATGAAGAATTTTTGTTGTTAAAAGGAACGGTGTGAACTTCAATTTGCCAGAGAACGCAAGAAATAGAAAAGAGATTATGGGAGGATTGCGTGCAATTTTATATAGGAAGAACACATAGCCATGAAGAAACTAGGTATGTTTATGGTACATCTAGGGATAGTGAGAGAGTAGGCTTGTACTGTACTTTCCTTTTACCTAAGAAGAAAGTAAACGGTTTAGCTTAGGGAGGAAGAAAACAGTTTGGTACCAGGTTTGATTACGTCCGGTATGATTTAATTTTTCTAAAAATTATCATGACATTTTGAACCCCTATTTGAGCGTAACAACTGAAATTTCTTGGGTTATACCCTTATTCTAAACACACTGGAATAGGTTATGTAATAACCTGGAAATCCGAGCCAATTTAACATTTTTATTTTGGCAATTGTGATGAATTTTGAATATTTAAAATGAATTATTTTAAATAATAGCAACGAGAAATTTATTTTGAATAGAATTAGAACGAATATATTTATATATGTTGTCGTTAGAATATAAATAATTATTTTTAATTATAAAAGGAATTGAAAATGGTGCAATAGTTCGAAAATTCGATTTCAAATTTCAATTGAATGTACAGGATTCAAAATAAACCGGATTTTAGTGAAACCAATAATATTAGAATCTATTTGAAAATATCTTTCCAACAAATCCGAAAAATTTAAATTTCATAGTGAAAATAAAAAGTTATGTCCAGTTGAAAATTCAGAATAGTCGCTATGGAATTCTGGCCCTTAAAAATAGAAATTTTGCAAAGGATCTCTGTTTTCGATGAAACCACTTTTGTTGGATCCGGGATGTCTAATTATTGCTAGATTCCAAAATTCATAATTTTCTGAATCGATATGTGAGCGTGGCGAAGTAAAACGTGTTTTAACAGTTTCAGTCAATTTCGATCGACCAGAAAATGGTCATTTTTCAAACGATCTCAGAATTTGACGAAATTAGTTTTGTTAGGACCGTATCATCAATACGAAGCTAGAAATAATTTTTCTAGAATTTTTAGAGTTAGTATGTGGCCCTAGTAAATTGAAATGTACATTTAAATTGAATATGTAACGATGTATATTTTAATCTGAACATAAACCAATCGAAATAGTCGAATCGTCTTACGGGACATATCTCATTGTGTTCGGAACGGGGGTAATTAGCTAGGGAGGACAATCGTTGGGCCTGATTTGGGGTTCAATAGAAAAGGCACCTTTATGGGAATTAAAATTAATTAAATATATAATTATTTATAAAGGGGCCACCCCTTTACCTCCTTCTTCAGGTCAACGCCTCTTTCTCCTTCTTCTATCGTTCAAAATCGAACGAGAAAAAAAAAACCATTGATCCTCATCGCGCTTCCCCTCCTACCTCCGCTCCCTCCAGCGACGGCGCCTCCGCCCAGACCACCCCCTCCGATCAGCTTTCTCTCTCTCTTCTCCTGTCTCCCCTCCTCCACTCGAGAAACCCCGAGACCCCCCCTGTCTAGTTGACGCCACCGCGGCTCCCCTTTTTCCCCTACCGTGCCACCCCTACGAGCCACCGCCGGACCTCCGACGAGCCCGCCTCCGACCAGCGCCACCAGTGACTTCCCCCGCCCCTTCCTCAAACGATGTAAGTTTTATTTATTATTTAGAAGAGAAATTAGTTTTTTCATAGAAGAGAAATTAGTTTTTCCATAGAAGAGAAATTATTATTTTTCATAGAAGAGAAATTATTATTTTTCATAGAAGAAAAATTAGTTTTTTTGATAGAAGAAAAATTAGATTTGTCATAGTAGAAAATTGAATTTTTTATAGTAGAAAAATTAGTTTTTTTCATTGTATAAAAGTTAGATTTTTATTTTGGAAGTAGTGGTATAAAAATTGGGTTTTATATGAAGTCGAGATAGAAATATAATTTTTTAAATATAACGAAATAAAAGTATGATTTTTATAAGATAAAGAGTATAAAAAAAAAGATTTTTATATATGTTGTAGCAAAATAAAAATTCGATTTTTATATGAGTAGCAGATTAAAAATAGAATTTTTATATACTAGAGAATATAAAAATGTGATTTTTATATATGTAGCGAATACGGGCGACGAAAGTGACGAAGGACAAGCACGATGAAGATTTCCTACATATGAAGTGTCGTGGCATTTGGTTTAGCTTCTCAGTGAGAACTCCTCACATTTATTTTATTTTCTAGTTGAAATATATACTAGGATGCAGACGGTGCTTAGCAGCACCCGACACCCGTCGTCCACAGACCATGGATGACTTGGTTGTTTGATTGATGTGTTGTGAAAAATTGATTGTGTGATGTGGAATGAATAAATATTTTATAGTTAAAAATATAATTTTTAAAGTGTATACAAAATAAATATTTATAAAAAATCGGACGATTTGTTTATGTACACCCATTTGACTGATATTGATTGGGATGATAAATTTTACACATCGCCCAACTACACAAATAAAAATATGTGTTTGTTGATTTGAAACCCCACACGGGTGTTGGGAAGATATTTGGCATACACTAATCCCAATTATTTAGTTATATGTCGATCGATGGGTTGACAAACTATGTTAGCGTTAATTATTTATATTTAATGCTTATGCAGTTGAGCGGTGCACTCTGGATGATGGTTGATTATTTATCATTGCTATTATATATATGTGTTGTATGGAATCCATATAATTAACATTTTATGGTAATTGATTGGGCCTCATTCCAATTTGTAAAATAAAGAATATTATAAAATGTAAATTCATGTGTTGAATAGAATAAATATTCATGTGTTGAATAAAATATATACTCATTTGTTGAGAATATTCATGTGCTGAATAAAATATATATACAATAAAATTCACATTTTTATTGTAAGTAAGAATTAATAAATATTCGTGTTTTGAATAAAGGATATATTCATGTGTTGAAGAAAATATTCATACGTTGAATAGAATAACAAAATTATTGATATATATAAAGCCGTGTTGGTTAGATTGATGCCATTTTGACATGAACAATATTTATATCAGTTTTATTCATTTTTATAATGAATATCGAAAAGGAATTGATTTCAAAATATAATGTTTTGAAAATATTATCATTTATATATCGATGATATGGAATATTCAATTTTGATTAGAAATTGAATAAGAAGTTGAAATTGTTTTGAAAACGAATTTAAAACGATTTATTAAATACATTTTAAAAAGGAAATCGATGAAATATATATAATATATATTATATATATAATGGCCTGAATAGAACGCGCCGCGCTGCGGCAGCTCGCGAATTTCGACCATTGACTTCGAATGGACATTACAGGAGATCCGACCGTCGGATTCTCCTAAAACTAGAACCGCTGGGTTCGTATCAAAAAGAGCTTTCTAATGAATATTAGAGATTTGAAATCTAACGGTTGGATTTGGAATTATGTCCAAATCAAATTTGGAAAAGGTCGTTGTAAGTGCAGTTCGATGGCCGTTGATGGAAATCGACTGTACGGGCCTTGATAAAATTATTAAAAATAGTAATAATTTGTGTAAAATTATAAGAAATGATTTGGAAAGAATTAGGATAAAAAAGTTCCATATTTGAAAAGAGAAAAATAGATTTTTATTGAAATGAACTAGTTTTGAACTAGAATTATAATCCATTCATTTTTGAAATAAATAAATTGGATTTGAAAAGGTTTTAAAAGTAACCAGAATTTCCAATAATTGAATTGGAATGTATTTGAATCGAAATTGTCTTTGGAATATTTTGATGTTGGATTTCGTGATTATATAGATATTGTTGTGGAAATTTGAAGGATATATTTATATTGTTATTTCCAATACGATATTTGTTGGTCGTAGAATTTGATATTGAATATAAGCCGATATATTTTCTATTCAGAGCCTTGTATTTAATATCAAATTGGATTTGGGGGTTATCGTGAACGGTGTTTTTAATAACACTTGTTCTTTAACCCGATAATTAATGGAATGTGAATTGGGTTTATCATGAACTGTGTTTTAACGACATTCGTTCTTTAACCCGATTTACAGTGAAATGGGATTTGGAAATATATAAATCTTTTTGATAAGATTTAAAGGAGATTTTCCAAAGTAAAGTTTTCCAATTTAATAAAATAAATTGGAATGGAATTCGATTTGGTAATAATCGAAGTGAATTTCTACGGAGGAAGACTGTTAATATATCTGGAATATTAAAAGGCGTTGTCGTTATTCCATTTATATTATTAGTCGAATACGGAAGTTTATATCGATTATATATATATCGATTTGTTTTCCATGAAGATTCCATTGTAAATGGAATGTGATTTTGGGTTTATCGTTAACCGTGTTTTAAATGACATTGGTTCTTTAACCCAGTTAAAGAAAAGATATGATTTCCCAAGTTAAATAATCATTGATAGTGATTTTTGGGAAGATTAAAACCAAGTGGAGTTTTAATGAATCTTTAATTAGATTGAAATAATCTAGAATGGAGTATCACCAGTTTTGCTCCAGGCGACTGTTAAATCTTTAATTAGATTTGAACGTGAAATGGTAATTGAATTTACCGATAACACCGTGGTGTTAGATATGAAGTACGACCAGTTTTACTTCATGGGATGAATAGGTTGGGGTTGGGAAATTTAACAAGTGATTACTTCGGTAAGGTTCGCTAATCCCGACTACTTTGGATATACCATAATTTGGTTTAAATTGATATTCAAAAGAAGATTAAAGAATAAATTTAAAGAATTTATCTTTGATAAAATTAATGGGAACCTTTCCCAAAGTATAAGAATATTTGAATAAAAGAATATTCTAAATCGGAATGAGGCGTATGTTGTGTTTATGTAACACTTGTTTATTATATACACGAGTTATTCAGAAAGACCGGGTTTATCCCATTCTAAATAACTGATTTGACGATGTGCCGAGGACGAAGACGGTGGTCGAAGACCGGAGGTCTTCACATCGTTTGGATAACTACTGATGATCTTGATTGGGCTGTACACCCAAGAGGAGGGAATCATTTGATCGTCTAGACATACCTGAAGATCGATGGATATGCGAGGTACAAGGTGCCTTCAGTTTCGTTCAGACCCAGAACAGACTTGTAAATGGACTGTGTGTCTGACATTGGATATCATTCTGTTTGATTGATGGATATCGGTTGCATGGAGTGGTTTTCCTGTGTTGCATGCTAAGATGCAAATGATCAAGGCTTCTGTTGAAAAGCAGAGTCTTGTGGTTGATGATCAAAGCACCGCCTATGTGGCATAGCTTTGTGTAGCATTGATTCGCGAGCCTCACACCCCGGTTGTGAACCAGAAACGGGAGAGGACCTCAGGGAGGACATGCGTTTCCTTCTAGCTAGGGTGGTGTCAATAACCTGCCAACCCCGGCATTTATATTAATTTCACTTGTGTGGTTGGTGGATTGCGAGGCGCCTCGGATATATCGGTGACTATGTGGAGCCGATGGAGTCATATGACTCATTTACGCCCTAAAGGGCGGGGAAACACAGTGTTCAGGCAATTTAACCAACATCGGTGGACCGGCCCTGACGATCCAAGGGCTCACCTGTATGGGTCCTAAGGCTCGGGCTAGAGAGTCTCGAATCGGTGAGGACTATCTTTTGCCTTGGTTCACAGATGGAAATCCAACTTCCAATACGTGACTTTGCGGATTTGATTGTAGAACCTATATATGGCGACATAGTGGTATGGGGCACTTATGCCGTCTATGATTGATACTTATGATTGAAATTGTTTTGACACTACAAACTTATAATAATAATAAAAGATGAAATTTAGCGTATCAAGCATTCTTTGGCTATTATAAGGTAAAACCCTATCCTCCGGCTTGTGTTGCATTGTGTGATGGGACCTGGGTCTTATAATAGCTTCATTGTTCTTTATTTAGCATTGCGCTGTTGTTTTATGCACTGATATTCTTGGGAGGAAACCCGTTCCGTGTTATACGGCGTGGTCCCTTGATTTACCTAACTTTAAAATAAAGATTAATAACTGTTTTAGTTCTCACACCAGTCACATGACTGACCTGGAGTTTATTGTTTTAACCTAAACTCTGGGTGCCCCCTATTTTCCGCACGGGCAGCTAGTAGTTATAGTTTTGTAGATCTATATTCACAGGAACCTGGTTTACAGTTGGAATGATATCCGGAAAGCTCTGTATCCGTATATCTCTTTCAGTTCTGTATTGTATTATTTTTCCGCTGCAGTAATGTATTTAAATCTCTGATATTTCTCTGATGTATAATATTTATTCATACTCTGTATATTCTTGTATTCTGATGGAATTTTTGTAATAAGCAATGTAATGTTCTTCAATTTGTGTTTCGATGTGGCTTGTCCTCAAAGCAATCTGGGCTTTCTTTACCGGGGAAGATCGGGTCGTCTCAGGTTATAAAGCCCAATTTGGTCATATGGAGAAGATATTAATTTAAATCGATATAAATTAAATTCAAAAATATTAATTCCTTGATAATGAAATATTATTATCATCATCTATATCCAAATAAAATTTATATTCATTATCTGAATCATTTTGATTCAGTTTTGACTTCGAACTGAATTACTACCGTTTCCGTATTACGATAATTATATATATTCGAAATAAATATAGTTTGATTGTTAAATCGATAACTTAATATAAAAAATTGATTTATATTTTCAACTCAATATTTAAAACCATATTAAATATTTAAAATAAACCAACAAAAAATCCGGGTTGTTACAATTTTAATGTGGAAGGAGAAGCTCCAGTACAACGTAAGATCATTCTCTCTTCAATAAGAACTCAAGAATCCTCAACCTAAACACAAAATGCATGAATCTCCTAAGAGTTAGGCTTAGGAAAATTTCAGAAATTGAAGAGAGAATAGGTTGGAGAAGATGGAGAAGCATACCCAAGTTATTAAACTTGATTTCCTTTTGATTTGAGCTCCTAATAAAAATCCCTAGCTTAAGAATCTTAATTTCCCATCTTTTTCCCCATTTTTACTTATGTTTTGAAGAGAGGAAAGGAATGAGGGAGAGAGGGCTGACGGGGGACTCAAAGGAGTGGGCTAGGTTTTATAACGACCCAAACTTCACCGGTATCTGAAGAGAAGAGAAAGAACGGTTTTCTTTGAGGACAAGACGAATCAGAACACAACCAGAAGAACATTTCATTGCTTATTACAACAATTTACATCAGAGTACAAGAATATATGGAGTGTGAATAAATATTATACATCAGAAAAATATCAGAGATTTACAAATTACAATGCAGTGGAAAACAATACAAAACACAACTGAAAGAGATACGCGGATACAGAGCTTTTTGGACATCATTCCAGCTGTAAACCAGGATACTATGAATATAAATCTGCAAAACCAAAACAACTAGCTGGTCGTGCGGAAAATAGGGGCACCCAGAGTTTAGGTTAAAAAAATAAACTCCAGGTCAGTCATGTGACTAGTGTGAGGACTAAAACAGTTATTAAATCTTTACTTTAAAAATAAAGTAAATCAAGGGACCATGCCGTATAACACGGAATGGGTTTCCTCCCAAGAATACAAGTGCACAAAACAAACAACGCAATGCTTTTTGGAAAAATGAAGCTATTATAAGACTCAGGTCCCATCACACAATGCAACGCAAGCCGGAGGATAGAGTTTTACCTTATAATAGCCAAACATGCTTGATACGTTTAAAACAAATCATTTTGATGTTATTACAGTGTATAGTGTATGAAAACAACTTCAAATATAAATGTTTTAATCATAGACGGCATAGTGCCCCATCCCACTTTGTCGCCATACTAGGCTCAACAAATAAAACCAAAATGTCACATATTAGAAGTTGGATTTCCATTCGTAAACCAAGGCAAGGAATCGTCCTTACCGCTGCGAGACAATCTAGCCAACCATGCCTCAACGCCCAGACTCAGGTGGGCCCCTAGATCGTCAGGGCCGGTCCACTCGATGTGAATTAAAATGCCTGAACACTACGTTTCCCTGCCCTATGGGGTGAAAAGTGGTATGTATAAAGACCATACCATCCATCAGCCCCGTTGTGGCGATATATCCGGGGCGCTTAGCTATCCATCATCCACATAAGTAAAACATCTGGGAGTGCAAAACCAAGACACCACTCCTAGCTAGAAGGAAACGCATGTCCTCCTTGTTGTCCTCTCCCATTTCTGGTTCACCCCCGAGATGCGAGGCTTGTGAGTCAACGCTACACACAAAGCTATGCTATATTAAGGCCGTGCTTTGATCATCAACTACAAGACTCTGCTTTTCAACAGAAGCCTTTATCATTTACATCTCAACATGCCATACAGGCAATTCACGCTATGCAAGCGATGTCTCTATCAATTACACATAGTGAAATCCGATGTCTGACACACATCCATTTACAAGTTCGTTCTGGGTCTGAATGAAACCGAAGGCACCTTATTCCTCGTCCCGTATGTCCAATAAAGGAGAGAGGCCCTCGCATATCCGGTCGATCTCCAAGTACATCTAGAACGATCACCTCTTATTACCTTGTCTTGGGTGTACAGCCCAACCAAGACATCAGTAATCATCCAAACGATGTGAAGACCTCCAGTCTTCAACCATCGTCTTCATCGTCGACTCATCGCCGATTCAGTTATTCAGAATGGGATAAACCCGGTCTTTCTGAATAACTTGCATATATGATAAACAAGTGCTATAAAAACACAACATACGCCTCATTCCAATTCTGAATATTCTTTTATTTAAATATTCATATCCTTTGGGAAAGGTTCCCATTAATTTTATCAAAGATAAATTCTTTAAATTTATTCTTTAATCTTCCTTTGGAAATCAATCCATACCAAATTATGGTTTATCCAAACTAGTCGGGATTAGCGAACCTTACCGAAGTAATTGTTTGTTTTAATTTCCCAATCCCAACCTATTCATCCCATGAAGTAAAACTGGTAATACTTCATATCAACACCATGGTGTTATCGGTAAAATTAATTACCATTTCACGTTCAAATCTAATTAAAGATATAACTAACGTTTGGAGCAAACCTGTTGATACTCCATTCTAGATCATTTCTTGGATTTGATAATTTTAGTTATCAAATTCACCTTTCAATCTACTTAAAGATTCATTAAAACTCTAATTCAGTTTTAATTTCCAACAATCATTACTTAATGATTTTTCCAATTTAGGAAATAAATCCTGTCTTTAACTGGGTTAAAGAACTAATGTCATTTAAAACACAGTTCACGATAAACCCAAAATCACATTCCATTACTTAGGGAATTTTCACGGAAAAACAAACCAATATATAATCGATAACAACTTCTGTATCCGACTAAAATTATAAATGGAATAACGGCAAAGCCTATTTAACTCCATATATATTATCAGTCTTCCTCCACAGAAGTTCATTTCGATTATTATCAAATCGAATCCCATTTCATTGCAATTTATTTTATTGAACTGGAAAACTTTACTTTGGAAATTCCATTAAATCTTAGAATAAAGATTTATAAATTCCAAATCACATTTCACTGCAAATCGGGTTAAAAAACGAATGTCGTTAAAACACAGTTCACAATAAACCCGATTTACATTCCATTTCAATTCCAATTAAATGTTCATTAATTGGTAATTCTTCATTAAATCTTAGTTAAAAGACTTATTCTTTTCACACGGGGTTTCAGGATAGTGTTAATGAAGACACCATTCCATCAGTCTCTAACCGTAAATTAATAAGAGAATAATTCCCTAAGTATTAATCCCGAAGGCCGAAATCAACATCAGATCAATATCCAAAAAACCAATCAACTTCGCTAACCTCTAGTTAGTTTCTAATTTCCCTAACTCCATTGGGTTTAAGAACAGTGTTATTGAAGACACCGTTCACGACAAACCCAAAATCCTATTTGATATTAAATACAAGGCTCTGAATAGAAAATATATCGGCCTATATTCAATATCAAATTCTGAACTCAACAAACAACGTACTGGAATAACGATATATGTATCTTTCAAATTCCTCCACAGTGCCCGTATAATCATGGAATCCAATATCAAAATATTCTAAAGATAATTTCGATTCAAATCCATTCCAATTCATATATTGGAAATTCTAGTTATTTTTAACACCATTTCAAATCCAATTTATTTATCTAAAAATAATTGGATTATAAGTCTAATTATAAATAGTTCATTTCGATTAAAATCTATTTTTATTTTTTCAAATATGGAATTTTTCATCCTAATTCTTTCTGAATCATTTCTTATGATTTTACACTAATTAATGATATTTCTAATAATTTTATCAAGACCCGTACAGTCGATTTCCATAAATGGCCATCGAACTGCACTTATAAGGACCTTTTACAAATTTGATTTGGACATAATTCCAAATGCAACCATTAGATTTTATATATTTAATATTCGTTAGAAAGCTCCTTTCGATACAAACCCAACAGTTCCAGTTTTAGGAGAATCCGACGGTCGGATCTCCCGTAATGTCCATTTGAAGTCAACGGTTGAAATTCTCAAACTACCGCAGTGCGGCTCGTTCTATTCAGGCCATTATATTATATACATAATATATACTTCATCGATTTCCATTTTAAACGTATTCTATAAATCGTTTTAAATTCGTTTTCAAAACGATTTCAAATTCATATTCAATTTCAAATCAAAATTGAATATTCCATATCATTAATATATAAATGATAATATTTTCAAAACATTAGATTTTGAAATCAATACCTTTTCAATATTCATAATAAAAATGAATAAAATCGATATAAATATCGTTCACGTCAAAATGGCGTTAAATTAATCATCATGGCTTTATATATTTAAATATATTCGTGTCCATCCCAATTCGGACATCAAAATCATATTTTGATTCTTTTCTTAATATAATTTTAAAATATTCATTATTTGAAAATATTCGTTCGTTCTAAATTGGAATCAGACATAGTCAATTACCATATAATGTTTTTTATACGGATTTCATACAACATACGTATTTAACAACCATAATCAACAATCATCCATCATCCAAAGTGCATTCTACACTGTATAAGCATTAAATATAGATATTTAACGCTTACAAGAGTCTGTCAACCAATCGATTGACATACAACTAAATGGTTGGGCTTAGTGTACGTCAAATATCATCCCAGCACCTGTGTGGGGTTTCAGTCCATAAATACAGATTTTATTTGTGCAGTTGGGCGACGTGTAAAATTTATCGTCCCAATCCATATTAGTCAAATGTGTGTAAATAAACAAATCGTTCAATTTGTAAATGAACATTTATTTTATTCATATACAAGTTAAAAAATATATTTTTGCCGATAAAATATTTTATTCGACACATGAATATTTTATACAGTCCATTTCACATCACAAACAATTTTCACAACACAATCAAATAAACAAGTCGTCCATGGTCTGTGGACGACGGGGAGCAGTTCATATACATGTAGGTATAAAATAAAAAACTTTATAAAGAAAATTATAGTGAGGAGTTCTCACCTTTGGGTTCCACTCCGTTGTTTCATTTCTGAATTTCTAAATGGCATGGATTTCCCTGAAATTCAACGCAGTCTTTTCCATGCTGTTCATAGTAAAAATCACATTTTTATTATGATGATTATATATTTAAAAATCTCATTCTTTTTATTTTATTCCTACATGTATAAAGATCATATTTTTATACCGTTATGTATAAAAATCATATCTTTATAACGCTACATGTATATAAATTATATTTCAATAGTATCGCTACATAAATAAAAATCAAATTTTTATACCGTTACTTTTAAAATAAAAATCACATTTTTATTTGTTCACTTTCAATATAAAAATCATATTTTCCTACTGCTACATCTTATATAAAAATCGTATTTTTATGTAACTAAAAATCAAATCTTTCTTCGTATAAAATCTAATCCTTTTATATTTAAAAATCCAACCTTTTTATATTTAAAAATCCAACATTTTATATTTAAAAATCCAGCCTTTTATATTTAAAAATCCAGCCTTTTTATATTTAAAAATCAAAGCTTTTTATATTTAAAAATATAACTTTTTATATTTAAAAATCCAACCTTTTATATTTAAAAATATAATGTTTTTATATTTAAAAATATAACCTTTTTATATTTAAAAATATTATATATATAAAAACTGAAAAAGAAAATTAAATAATAAATAAAAGAAAACTCACTATCGCATGAAGCGGGGGAGAGGGGCGAGGTGGTGGATGGCGGCACTGCAGTGGCGGCGCAGCAGCTCTCGACGACTTGAGGGAGGTTTGATTTGGATTGGAAGAAGAGGGAGGTGGGTTTCGGGTTTTAAATTGACGGAGAGGGGGGTAGGGAGTCGGAGGATCATCTGAGGGTGGTGGCAAGTCAGGGGAAGGCGATGGCTAGGTGGCGGTGGGCCCGCGGGTGGCTGGCGGCGGGGTTCTGATGAGGTTTGGGGCTACGGTCCTTATTTGAAGAGAGGGGGAGAGAGAATGGATGTCGAAGGAAGGTTGAGGGTGTCGGATCTGGAAGGCGCGGCGGCAGGGAGGCTTACGGTGGTGGCGGGGAGGCTTACGGCGGCGGCGGCTCGACGGTGGAGGGAGGAGGAGGAGGACGATGGGCTGAAAGTGTTGGAGAGGGCGACTTTTTTCTTTTCTTTAATTTTGACCGAGGGTTTTGGAGAGTAAGGGTTTGACCCTTATATTTATATTTATTTTTATATTTTATTATATTTTTCTTTCTTTCAAAAAGTGATTTTGTATACGAACTCCAAACGAGACCCAATGACTGTCGCCTCTACTTAAATACCCCCATTCCGAACGCAATGGGATATGTTTTATAAGCCAATTCGACTGTTACGATCAGTTTTCGTCAAAATTTAACTCTAAATTAATATAACGTTCAAAATTGATTTCAACGTCCATTTTAATTTACCGAAGCCACATACTAACTCTAAAAATTCCAAAAAAATAGATATGGCGATGTTTTGACGATACGGTCCTAACAAAACTAATTTCGTCAAATTTGGTGACCGTTTGAAAAATGATCATTTTATGGTCGATCCAAATTGACTGAAACAATTCAAACACTTTCTTTTGCCACACTCACATATTGATTTCAAAAATTACGAAAATTGGAATCTAGCAATAACTTGAAATCCAGGATCCAACAAAAGTGGTTTCGTCGAAAACGGAGGTCATTTGCAAAAGGGCTATTTTTAAGGGCTATATTTCCATAGCGACTATTCTGAATTTTCAACTGGACATAACCTTTTATTCCCGCTATGAAATTTCAATTTTTCAAATTCGTTGGAAAGATATTTTCAAATAGATTCTAATATTTTTGGTTTCACCAAAATCCAGTTTATTTTGAATCCTGTACTTTCATTTGAAATTTGAAATCGAAATTCCATACTATCGCGCCATTTCCAATTCCTTTTGTAATTAAAATAAATATTTATATTCTAACTTCGATTTAAATAAATTTATACATTCAAATTCTATTCAAAATAAATTTTTAGTCTTTATTATTTAAAATAAATCATTTTAAATATTAAAAATTCATTAAAATTGCCAAAATAAAAAAATTAAATTGGTTCTGATTTTCTTGGTTGTTACAATCTCCCCCACTTAAAATCTTTTCGTCCTCGAAAAGGAATGAAGCTGAAAGTTTTTTACAAATCAACTCAACTTTCATTCTTCAACATTTCAGTTTCTAAGAATTTCTAATTTTTCAAAAATTTGGCTAATACCCTAAATTTTCGAAAAATTTCACCATAACTTCCTTTGTACGGGGAGCATCGGGAAAATCCTCAGACCGCCACACAGTCCCTCTCATCTCAAAAAGAAAAAGAAAAAGCCAAGCGGCTAGACAATCAGCTCATAAAATCATCCAAACCCAATAAATTAGTAAACATGTACCTATTTGTCGGGCGCACAATTTCATTCCTCTGCTTACCTTCCCTGCTGTGACCTGTTCAATGTATATAAATGTATTTGCATGCAATTCCAAACAATTTTCAATTCAGCACAAAATTTGATTCAATTTGGCTAATTCAGCATTCACTTACATGTTTGGTTTAAATGAAGAATCATACAACACCAACATCAATCAATTAATTGAATATCGTTTCAAACACATAACTTCAATACATAGTCAAAAATCATGTTTTTGATGCCAAGTCACAACAATATATCCTATCTAGTTTTGGTTCTCACACCAGTTGATTGGAAATATATAGATATCTCACTTTTTGAAACTTGAACACTGGTGATGGCGCACCATCATCAGAATCATGTCCGGGCGATAGAGTGTGATTCTATAACTATCTAGTATTTGAGGCTTCGAATAGATGCCCCGGCAGGCATATAGTCAAACTCTCCCTATACTAGATTATCCAAATTCAATATACAATAAATAATCAAATACGTATCATAAGGTTTAAATTTTCAAAATCAAAATTTGTTTCCATTTTTTTTTTAAAATTCACTCTTCTCGCTCGTTCTAGGACACTACTGATCCTATCCCTAACGATCCATTCTTATTGGATATTACTAATCCAATCTTTGATGAATTCTTTCATTTAATTCTAATGTGTCTTATTCTCGAGCCCTGTAAACCAAAGCTCTGACACCAAATATAACGACCCGAACTTCCCCGGTCTCCGAAGAGAAGAGAAAGAACAGATTGCTTTGAGGACAAGACGAAACAGAACACAATCAGAAGAACATTTCATTGCTTATTACAACAATTTACATAAGACTATAAGAATATACAGAGTATGAATAAATATTATACATCAGAAAAATATCAGAGATTTGCAAATTACAATGCAGCGGAAAATAATACAAAACACAACTGAAAGAGGTACATGGGTATAGAGAGCTTTCCGTATATCATTCCAGCTGTAAACCATGATCCTGAGAATATAAATGTGCAAAACCAAAACTACTAGGTGGCCATGTGGAAAATAGGGGTACCAAGACTTTAGGTTAAAACAATAAACTCCAAGTCAGTCATGTGATGGGTGTGACAACTAAAACAGTTATCAAATCTTCACTTCAATAATAAAGTAAATCAAGCGACCACGCCGTATAACACGAAACGGGATTCCTCCCAAGAATACCAGTGCATAAAACAAGCAGCGCAATGCTTTTTGGAAAAATGAAGCTATTATAAGACTCAGGTCCCATCACACTATGCACCGCAAGCCGGAGGATTGAGTTTTACCTTATAATAGCCAAACATGCTTGGTACGTTTAAAACAAATCATTTTGATACTATTATAGTGCAAAGTGTATGAAAACAACTTCAAATATAAATGTATCAATCATAGACGGCATAGTGCCCCGTCCCACTATGTCGCCATACTAGGCTCAACAAATAAAACCGAAATGTCACGTATTGGAAGTTGGTTTTCCATCTGTGAACCAAGGCAAGGGATCGTCCTTACCGCTTCGAGACAATCTAGCCTACCATGTCTCAGGGCCCAGACTCAGGTGGGCCCTTGGATCGTCAGGGCCGGTCCACTCGATGTGGGTTAAAATGCCAGAACACTACGTTTCCCTGCCCTATGGGGCGAAAAACTGGTCTGTATAAAGACCATACCATCCATCGGCCCTGTAGTGCCGATATATCTGAGGCGCCTCGCTATCCATAATCCACACATCTGGCCATGCAAAACCCCGACATCGCTCCTAGCTAGAAGGAAACGCATGTCCTCCCTGATGTCGTCTCCCGTTTCTGGTTCACCCGGGGGTGCGAGGCTCGCGAATCAACGCTATACACAAAGCTATGCTATATTAAAGCCGTGCTTTGATCATCAACCACAAGACTCTGCTTTTCAACAGAAGCCTTGATCATTTGCATCTTAGCATGCCACACAGGCAATTCACGCTATGCAACCGATGTCTATCAATCACACAGAGTGAAATCCGATGTCAGACACACATCCATTTACAAGTTCATTCTGGGTCTAAACGAAACCGGAGGCACTTTATTCCTCATCCCATATGTCCATTACAGGAGAGAGGCCATCGCATATACCGTCGATCTCCAAGTACATCTGGAACGATCACCACTTATTACCTTGTCTTGGGTGTACAGCCCAATCAAAACATCAGTAATCATCCAAACGATGTGAAGACCTCCAGTCTTCAACTATCGTCTTCATCGTCGACTCATCGCCGATTCAGTTATTCAGAATGGGATAAACTCGGTCTTTCTGAATAACTCACATATATGATAAACAAGTGCTATAAAAACACTACATAAGCCTCATTCCAATTTTGAATATTCTTTTATTTAAATATTCATATCCTTTGGGAAAGGTTCCCATTAATTTTATTAAAGATAAATTCTTTAAATTTATTCTTTAATCTTCCTTTGGAAATCAATTCATACCAAATTATGGTTTATCCAAACTAGTCGGGATTAGCGAACCTTACCGAAGTAATTGTTTGTTTTAATTTCCTAATCCCAACCTATTCATCCCATGAAGTAAAACTGGTAATACTTCATATCAACACCACGGTGTTATCGATAAAATTAATTACCATTTCACGTTCAAATCTAATTAAAGATATAACTAACGCTTGGAGCAAACCCGGTGATACTCCATTCTCGATCATTTCTTGGATTTGATAATTTTAGTTATCAAATTCACCTTTCAATCTACTTAAAGATTCATTAAAACTCTAATTCAGTTTTAATTTCCAACAATCATTACTTAATGATTTTTCCAATTTAGGAAACAAATCCTGTCTTTAACTGGGTTAAAGAACTAATGTCATTTAAAACACAGTTCACGATAAACCCAAAATCACATTCCATTAATTAGGGAATTTTCAAGCAAAAAAAAAACCAATATATAATCGATATCAACTTCCGTATCCGACTAAAATTATAAATGGAATAACGACAAAGCCTTTTTAACTCCATATATATTATCAGTCTTCCTCCATAGAAGTTCATTTCGATTATTATCAAATCAAATCCCATTTCATTGCAATTTATTTTATTAAACTGGAAAACTTTACTTTGGAAATTCCATTAAATCTTAGAATAAAGATTTATAAATTCCAAATCACATTTCATTGCAAATCGGGTTAAAGAACGAATGTCGTTAAAACACAGTTCACAATAAACCCGATTTACATTCCATTTCAATTCCAATTAAATGTTCATTAATTGGTAATTCTTCATTAAATCTTAGTTAAAAGACTTATTCTTTTCACACGGGGTTTCAGGATAGTGTTAATGAAGACACCATTCCATCAGTCTCTAACCGTAAATTAGTAAGAGAACAATTCCCTAAGTATTAATCCCAAAGGCTGAAATCAACATCAGATCAGTATCCAAAAAATCATTCAACTTAGCTAACCTCCAGTTAGTTTCTAATTTCCTTAACTCCACTGGGTTTAAGAACAGTGTTATTGAAGACACCATTCACGACAAACCTAAAGTCCCATTTGATATTAAATACAAGGCTCTGAATAGAAAATATATCGACCTATATTCAATATCAAATTCTGAACTCAACAAACATCGTACTGGAATAACGATATATGTATCTTTCAAATTCCTCTACAATGCCCGTATAATCACGGAGTCCAATATCAAAATATTCTAAAGATGATTTCGATTTAAATCCATTCCAATTCATATATTGGAAAGTCTTGTTATTTTTAACACCATTTCCAATCCAATTTATTTGTTTAAAAATAATTGGATTATAAGTCTAATTATAAATAGTTCATTTTGATAAAAATCTATTTTTACCTTTTCAAATATGGAAATTTTCATCCCAATTCTTTCTGAATCATTTCTTATGATTTTACACTAATTATTGATATTTATAATAATTTTATCAAGACCCGTACAGTCGATTTCCATAAATGGCCATCGAACTGCACTTATAGGGACCTTTTCCAAATTTGATTTGGACATAATTCCAAATCCAACTGTTAGATTTCATATATCTAATATTCTTAGAAAGCTCTTTTCGATACGAACCCGACGGTTCCAGTTTTAGGAGAATCCGACGGTCGGATATCTCGTAATGTCCGTTTGAAGTCAACGGTCGAAATTCGCGAACTACCGCAGCGCGGCGCGTTCTACTCAGGCCATTATATTATATATATATATATAATATATATTTCATTGATTTCCATTTTAAACGTAATTTATAAATTGTTTTAAATTCGTTTTCAAAACGATTTCAACTTCATATTCAATTTCAAATCAAAATTGAATATTCCATATCATTAATATATAAATGATAATATTTTCAAAACATTAGATTTTGAAATCAATACCTTTTCAATATTCATAATAAAAATGAATAAAATCGATATAAATATCGTTCACGTCAAAATGGCGTTAAATTAATCAACACGGCTTTATATATTTAAATATATTCGTGTCCATCCCAGTTCGGACATCAAAATCATATTTTAATTCTTTTCTTAATATAATTTTAAAATATTCATTATTTGAAAATATTCGTTATTTTAAAATATTTGTTCGTTCTGAATTGGAATCGGACACAGTCAATTACCATATAATTTTTTATATGGATTTCATACAACACACGTATGTAACAACCATAATCAATAATCATCCATCATCCAGAGTGCATTCTACACTGTAGAAGCATTAAATATAGATATTTAACGCTTACAACAGTCTGTCAACCAATCGATTGACATACAACTTAACGGTTGGGCTTAGTGTACGTCAAATATCATCCCAACACCCGTGTGGGGTTTTAGTCCACAAACACAGATTTTATTTGTGCTGTTGGGCGACGTGTAAAATTTATCGTCGCAATCCATACCAGTTAAATGTGTGTACATAAACAAATCGTCCAATTTGTAAATGAATATTTATTTTATTCATATACACGTTAAAAATTATATTTTTTTATCGATAAAATATTTTATTCGACACATGAATATTTTATACAGTCCATTTCACATCACAAACAATTTTCACAACACAATCAAATAAACAAGTCGTCCATGGTCTGTGGACGACGGGGAGCAGTTCATATTCATACAGGTATAAAATAAATAACTTTATAAAGAAAATTATAGTGAGGAGTTCTCACCTTTGGGTTCCACTCCGCTGTTTCATTTATGAATTTCTAAATGGCTTGGATTTTCCCGAAATTCAACGCAGTCTTTTCCACGCTGTTCATAGTAAAAATCACTTTTTTTTATTATGATGATAATATATTTAAAAATCTCATCTTTTTATTTTATCCCTTCATGTATAAAGATCATATTTTTATAACGTTATGTATAAAAATCATATCTTTATAACGCTACATGTATATAAATTATGTTTCAATAGTATCGCTACATAAATAAAAATCACATTTTTACTTGTTTACATTCAACATAAAAATCATATTTTCCTACTGCTACATCTTATATAAAAATCGTATTTTTATATAATTAAAAATCAAATCTTTCTTCATATAAAATCTAATCCTTTTATATTTGAAAATCCAACCTTTTTATATTTAAAAATCCAACATTTTATATGTATAAATCCAGCCTTTTTATATTTAAAAATCCAGCCTTTTTATATTTGAAAATCAAAGCTTTTTATATTTAAAAATATAACTTTTTATATTTAAAATCCAACCTTTTATCACTAGTACAAAACAGTGTATTTGCATCCAATATTTCGCATTATTTGCGTCTGCTCCAATGTGGATGCAAAAGCAATGGACGCAAATATTGAAATATATTTGCTTCTGTTGTTAGACAGACGCAAATTTGACATATTTGCGTCTGTTATAACATACATTGGATGCAAATACCAATGCATTTGTGTTTGTCTTACTATTACAATAGATGCAAATTTGACATATTTGTGACTGGTACAGCGTACACTGGACGCAAATACCAATGCATTTGCGTCTGCCTTACTACTCAAGCTTCCCAACAGTAAAAGAACACTGGTGATACTCGTATTAACATGCTCATCTAAAATATTAATTTCTG